>JAZBGW010000987.1:1338-15787 GCA_037464815.1 Mylabris variabilis
TGCTAAACAGAATTTTGTTCCTTAATTATACGTTTATTGAGCAAGATGGCGCTTTTCACCCGGAACTTCCCCCGTACAACATCTGCTAATAGTAGCGCTTCGAACAAATTTTGAATTTTAACCAGTGAAAAGTCTATAGATTTGAACCGGTGAAATTAGGACAAATGCGTTTTTTAACCGGCGGCATTAGAACAAATAAAAAAAATTGATTTTACTAAATAATTACGAAAATTCTCACGTTATGTTCTTTTTTTTTTAACAAAACGATTGTAATACTAACCGAATTTTTTTTATAATTGAAAAACAATAAAATAACTAAAAAATATACAGTGACGGCAAACCGATTAGATACATAATGTCAATTAAAAGACGATGACCGATTTTTACGCCATTTAAACGACATTCATAAGACAAAGACAGGACATATATTTACTAATAATGATAACAATCAAAAATTATACAGTGACGGCAAGCCAATTGGATACATAATGTTAATTATAACCGATTTTTTCGCCATTTAAACAACATTCATAAGACAAAGACAGGACATACATTTACGATAATTACTAATAATGATAACAATCAAAAATTATACAGTGCCGGCAAGCCGATTGGATACATAATGTTGATTACAACCGATTTTTACGCCATTTAAACAACATTCATAAAACAAAGACGGGACATACATTTACGATAATTACTAATAATGATAACAATCAAAAATTATACAGTGCCGGCAGGCCGATTAGATACAAAATGTCAATTAAAAGACGATGATCGATTTTTACGCCATTTAAACGACATTCATAAAACAAAGACGGGACATACATTTAAGATAATTACTAATAATGATAACAATCAAAAATTATACAGTGCCGGCAAGCCGATTAGATACATGATGTTAATTACAACCGATTTTTACGCCATTTAAACGACATTCATAAGACAAAAACAGCACATACATTTACGATAATTACAAATAATGATAACAATCAAAAAATATACAGTGACGGCAAGCCGATTGGATACATAATGTTAATTATAACCGATTTTTACGCCATTTAAACAACATTTATAAGACAAAGACAGGAAATATACTTACAATAATTGGTAAATGATAGAATAGATAAGAAACAATCAATATTGGATGTATTGTTTCTAAACCAATTGTATTCTGTTGATTATTCTCATCATCATCTACATCTACATCCATATCTTCAACATCATTATTAGTATTATTATTACTATCATTATTACTATTATTATTATTATGTTGATTTAAACATGGACGGCGACTATTTGTAGAACTGACAGTTGTAGAAATGTCACTATTCCATATTATATCACCATTATTATTATTAGTAGTAGTAGTAGTAGTATTATTATTATTGATAATATTTTGATCATTTGATACCGTATATGTGTCACTATTATTATTATGATTATTATTATTATTGGTATTATTTAAACTCAGTTGGCTTAGGTCGGAATTTGATTTTTTTAAATAATCGAAATTTTGTTTTTGTTTATAATAATATTGATAACAAATGATAATAAATGATAGAGATGAGATTATTATTAAAAATATATTTAAAATAATAATAAAAATATTAAATTTTATATCTAGATTGTATGGCATAAATTTACATATTTGTTTATTATTATCATTATTATTATTATTATTATCAATATTGGTGATGTTTTGTTTTTGTGCCAATATAGCAGCAATACCAACACAAATCGATAAAATCCCCAAACAGATTAAATGATAATAAATGTGTTGTATTGTTAAATATTGTTTAAATTGTTGTTGTTTACGATAAAATTTAATTATAATTATTGTTATAATTGATAATGTTGTTAAAATACACGCTTGATAAATATGTATTGAATTAAATAACCATAAGAAATAATTACAATAATTTAATACGAAATCATCTCGATTAATTAATAATTGTTTAATTAATATATTAATTATTATATAAATTATAATAATTAAATTACGTAAAATATTCAAAATTAATAAAATTACAATTAATGTCTCATAAGATTGCCAAAATCTCTTATTTTTATAGAAAATTATCAATGTCCATATTAATATTATTATTATTATCGGTAATATTATTAATGTTATTAATTGTTCATTATTATATAACAACATTGTTGTTGTTGATTTTGAAATCCTGAAATCAATTCAATAAATTAAATTAAAATTCAATTTCAACAATTGGCTATGTCTTTGATTACGTAGGTTGTAGCTTGATTCAATCATTTCATCGAATAAATGTCAAATAAAGTATATGAACCAAGCTACGATGCTACATTTATCAAAGGCATGGCCAACTATTAGGTGAGATAATATACACTTTGAAATGTTAAAATTTAAAAGGAAACGGAAGAGAAATCTATTTCTTTTTTTTTAGAAACTTTTAACCTTTGACAAATATCTCCATTTTGACTTTCTCTAAATTTCTGTATTATTAACCTTAAAATAATTATTATCTATTATTCATTATTTATTTAATTTACAGTTATAGAATAATTAAAATCGACATATTTTCAACATAACCTCAACATTCACTAATTGCCGCCATTTCCACATACCTAACCTAACCTACATCCTGTATTTCTTCTAATGATTATTACAATTATTTGATGATGTAACAAATACCACATATAGGTATTAGAGAGAATGTTGTAAATTATTACTTTTCCTTTAATTTAATAGCCGTATACGCAATCATCGATTCGTTTTGAAAAATTACGAAAGATAGGTTAGGTCTGTTTGAATTATAAATGGCGGCGATAGAGGAGGATTTCTTCAATGATACAATAACGGTGTATTTGTTATTACCAGGGACGTATCGAGCGCTGAATTGGCCCGTTACTTTTTAACAGTACGTCAAATTGACATAAGTAAAAGTCTTCTTATTATGCAAAAAGACTAAAACTGTCAAAAATTAAGCTATTTAAAACAAAAATCCCCTAAAATCTAGATTAAAAGACTCATAAGGCTGTTTTTTTCATGTCAGTAACTTTGCAAAAATCCCCAAATATTCAGCGAAAGTTCTAATTTCGATCACCCTTTATTTCCATCAAAAGACAATTGAAAAAAAACAATACTAGATTAACCATGTATATATCCGGTTTTATAATTATTATTACTATTATTATCAACGAAAAAAAAAATGATCAATGACCCAATCCTACCAACCTTGAAATTTTTGTATTTTATAAAAGATAGCTACACACACGCACACTAAAAGAATTCACAATATTGAGATTACACTGTAGAATTCGATAAAATAACAAGATAGAAGAAGACAATTGAATCGATCACGGCCTACTTATATTTTTCATCTTTAATTTTTCTTTCTTGTTTCCATTTTGTATTTGTAAAAAAAAAACAATAGAAAATTGTGGAAATATTTGGAAAATTTTCCAAATCAGGAAAGATCAAGTGGACATTGAACTTTAACAATTGCTCAAATTCTTCCTTGTTTTTTTTATTATTGTACAATAAAGGTAGGCCTCCATATGTAGGTATAACATTATTACTATTATTATCATTATTATTATTTGATGATTCATACAATAGGAATTCCTGTTATTTTTTCTCACTGATTCGAGTATCCTTAGATAATATAGAGATCATTCCATAATTTATGTGCTATAGAGAACAAAAAAAAAGAGAGAAAGAAATAATGGAAGTATGTCAATTATTTTGAGGTTAAGTATTTATAATTCTATTCGAATCAAAAATGAAATAAATCTACTTTTAAATACACTCCCACAGATTCTTTCACCGATTTTCTATTATCCTTATCCTTTTTCCTCTACAATCTAGTGCGCGAGTAAAAAAAAGATAAAAGATCGACCATAGAAGTAATAAAAACGGATTAAATGACAATAATCGAATTATTACAATTATCTAATAATTTATGAATAAACAAAAAAAACAATAATGAGAAGAATTCGATACAGTGTAATCTTTCTAAATTGTTACTAATTTCTTTACTTTTAAAGATATTTTATAATAATAGTAATAATAATAATAATAGAAGAAGCGTGACAATTGCGTAATTTCTTTATTAAATTTGCTGTAATTTCTGCTCCATTTCCTCGTAAAACAACACAATAAATAATCACATAATCAATAATTATTTTCTTGTTGCCGAGTTGGTAAGATTCTTTTTACATACATAACCGGCAACCGAACTTATATCACTACGTATGTTTCTAGATCGAACTGCCGGTACAGTATATCAATATGATTCTCTAAACAAAATAAACAATTTGTCAAATCTAGTTAGCTTATTATCATTGAAATAATCTTAGATATAGATAGTCAAGGTTATTTACTCGAATTTATACTCTCTTTCTATCTCTTTCTCTAATTACGTTTCGACAACAATTTAATTGAGAATATCAACAACACGGCCTTGAAACTAACACTTACTTGATACGGATTAGATTTAGTTTTTCTTTTGCCTTCTTTTGTTAATCCATGGATAGTGTGATCAAAAAAAAAAAATGAAACGTAACGAAACAATCAACGACACACTTTCACATATTTTTGTTATTGTTATTGATAGAATTTTCAAAAAAACAATTGGAGCACATGCTAACACAGCCACTAGATTTTTATATTACATTTTTTTAATTATTTTTTTCTCGAAAACTAAAACTAACAAAATAAAGGAATTCAATAACAACTGAACACTTTTAAAGTCGGTGAGCGAATGTTGAATTTGTTGAAATGTAGGCCAGTAACTGAGGAAACCAACAAATGTTTTGTTGTTTTTTCCACTACGCGCTCTGTTGTTTGTTGTTAAAATGTTGTTATATTTGATGGATTATAAGCATGTCAGACAAGGATAGAGAGAAAGGTGTGCGTGTGTGTAGAATGTAATAGAGAGGGGAATTATTGCAATATACCATCGAAAAGAAAAAAACAAAGATAGAGAATAATTGTTGTATTTTAAATTAGAAAAAGATAGAAATATAAATAGATGGTTTACAAATAGATTGATTTATTTTATCGTGTTCCATTGAATGAAAGAACAACAACAACATTGTAAAAGTGCTTATTACAAGATGGTACAATCGATTTTATTAATTAGCCAATCATTACTACAATACAAAAAAAAAATAGAAATTTCTAGAAATTTTGTAATAATGCATTTTTAAAATCATCATCATTATTGTTATTATCACTTTAATTAAGTGAAAGTCTTTCTATTCTATGAATTTTAATAAAACTGCAAAAACGAGTTTACTTTTAATTGGAAAAAAAATGTAATTAACTCCAATTATTCTATAAACACGAAATAGCGCAACTTTTATAATAATAACAATAATAATAATATTAACGAGATTAACAATAATGATAATCAAATAAAAAGAAAGTCGGAAAAGTTTACACTATACAGAGGTTACACTGTATATAACTACAATTATAATTCCAGCGGGTTAGGCAACTAAATATACATAATCTAGACAACCAACAATACTTCATTTAATAATCTTACGAATTCTTTCCAAGTATTATCGATTAAAATCGGCAATTTAATTAAAAACGTACCGCTTAGATTAATAGAACCGTTAGTAAAATTTAAACTTAATACTGTATTAAATAAAAATCGATATAAATGATTGATTCAAATAATATTGGCACAATACAAACCTCGGGTATTTATGGCTACAAATAACGGTCTATGATTAAAAGTGTGGCGGGAAATTCAAATTGTGAATATTATAGAGATTCGTTTTGTTTGTTTTTTTTTTATGTGGGAAATTTTGAGAAACGCTGCTGATTACGTCGACGCCGATATGCCGACGCCGACGCTTCAAGTGTCAAATTGGCGACGCCCTATTTTTGTCCAAAATAATAATAATAATAATAGCTATAACCAGAACAGAATTCCCATGGGTAGATAAAATAGACAAAAACACATAGATAAAGAAAAAAATAATAATTAAAATGATGATTTTACAACAAATCATTAATAATTTTATGGAAATATCAATGAGATCTTCCGGTAATCAACAACAATTATTGTTAATTAAATAAATAGCAGGTAAATTATTTTTTAATTGTAATTAGATTTGTAATTACTTTTTTTAATTTATTGTAGATTGAACAAATTTCCCCAAAACAAAATTGAGTTTTAATTAAATAATTTTATTTTATAAAAAATAATGGACAAATGCATGTCAATAAAATACGATTTGGAATATTGGCAATATTATTATTTCTATATGTAGCTGGTGTTCTAATCTTATCAGTGGTTACATTACACGAACCGAGAGGTTTATCGAATTTAAAGGTAATTTAATTTAATTTAATTCAATTTAATTTAATTTATAGTGAGCGCACGAATAAGTGGCGTTATAGTCTCACTTATTCGTGCATCTACTATAATTCATTTGTCCTTGAATTTTAAGCGCGAACGACACGAACAATTGACACGTTTAAAGAATTTCGATTATGCTGTCGCCGCAGCTGCTGTTGGTGGCCAAATTATCTCATCTAGTGGCGCTGGTGGTGGTGGTGGTGGCGGTGTGTTACGGCCATCATTACGCCGCTCTCGCATCCAATGGTGTACAACATTAAAATATTTAAATCCACCACAATCAAATCGTATAGCATTAGCCTCATTTCCTGGCAGTGGTAACACATGGTTACGTTATCTATTACAACAATCAACCGGTTATTATACCGGTTCGATTTATAAAGATTATGGTTTATTAAAAAATGGCTTCCCAGCTGAAAATATATCGAATCGTTCTGTATTGGTGGTAAAGACACATGAATGGGGTCGACAAGCCCGCCAATTTTTCAATAAAGCAATATTATTGGTCAGAAGACCAGGGGCGGCAATACAAGCCGAATTCAATCGACAAAGTGGCGGACATATTGGATTCGCATCACCTGATCGCTATAAACGAACAAAAGGCAAATGTATATTGTTTAAATTATGTGTGAAAAGTAAGCCGTGGATAATAATAAACGTAAGTCGTTGTTTGATACATCGACATTTTTTTTAATGCGCTTGCGTTCAATGCTAGCACGGCTTACTTTGATCAACATTTGACATTTATTATGGTTGGTTATTTTTTTGTTTTGTAGATTGGCAACAATTCGTCGATAATAAATTAGAATCGTGGAAACAAACGAATCTCGATTGGTTATTTAATTTTACTGGTCCAACGCATGTGATCTTCTACGAACAATTAATTAATAATTTAGAAACAACATTAAGATCAGTTATTGAATTTTTAAATTTACCATTAGATGAGAAATTATTAAAATGTGCATTGGAACGTCAAGAGGGTATTTATCGACGTAAACGGCGTGTATTAAATTTCGATCCTTATACAGAACGTATGAAACAGAAATTATTAAAATATCAACAGGAAGTGTATGAGGCAATTTATAATTTTGCATCACCTGCAGCAATCCAACAGGAATAGTGGCAGGAAAATTGGGATAAGCAGGAAAATCAATGGGACAATAAAATAGGGCCTCTTTTTCTATCTATAAGGGAACGATTAAGAGAGAGAGAGACACAGACATTTTTTTGACATGTTTTTATAGATGAAGTTACAATAAATAGGCCTAAAATTATTTAACAAAAACCAAAAGAAAAATCAAAGCAATCATTGAAAATATACATTGTTTTATTTCTTTTGTTTTTGACCTGACCTGACTTGACGACACAACTTACCGATTTTTGTCTCGCTTCACAATAATTGGTCACTAACAGTATGTCAAAATTGTACCATTTATTCATAGGCTTTTTTTTTTAATAAATCCAATTGAAAAAAGTAGATTCGAGGCTACATTTAGTAGTCGGTTAAATTACAGTAACTTATTTGTTTTAGATTGGCAGTATTGATATTGTGTACGTCATTGATTTTTTATCAAGTTGCAGTAAAAATCGACTTATCTCTATTTCTCGTTCCTCTGTTTATGTGAAATTAACAAAAATTTATATAAAACAAATTAAATTTTGATTGACTCGAATTAAATTTAAATGTAAATAAGAGCTACAATTAATAGTTTTAAGGTTTAGTGATTTTTTTAGGTTGGCTATAGATTTTATGTTTAGTGCGCATACTGCGCATATTTAGAAATTTTCAATCAAGTTGCCGGTGAAAAATTCGTTTCTCTTCTGTTTGTTTGTATTTATTGTTGAAATTCGAGGTTTGTTTTAAATTTCGATAATTTAATCTTAAATTAATTATAATTTTGATTAAATCATTTGTAATCAATTGTTAAAATAGTTCAAATATTTTCGATTGATGACTAATTGAAATTGGTTATATTTGAGAACGTTGTAATTATTTTAGTGCTTTTCGGTTGATAAAGTTGGTTACCGTCTAGCTATCAGTTAAATTTAATTTTATTTCGGTTAACTACAGTAAAAACTCTTCCAGTGTTGTGCTTTTAATAAATCAAATATTAATTAATTCACATACTAATTACTTTGAAGAAATACTAATTAATTTAAATAAAATTATTTTTTTGTTGTTATGAATACTTAATTTTCTTTAAGTTGGCTATAAATGTCATATTGAGTGCGCATGTCATTTGGAATTTTTTTATCAAGTTGCGGTGAAAAATTAGTTTTTCTTTTGTTTTTTTTCTTCAGTATTTAGTGGAAATTTCGTGTAATTACAAAAAAAATTGTAAGTTCCTTTCTTTATTTCTAATTAATTAATTAATTTCCAATTATTTATCGTAATTGTTTGTATCTATATATATGCGTCTGTATGTGTGTACTATATGTTCCTATGTGTGAATGTATTGATTTTTTCTTGTTATCGTTATAAATTCGCCGGATTCTAACCTCAATTTTTTTCTTTGCATCGCTTGTAGATTTATATAAAGCCGAATCTAAAATGCAGCAGGGTAGTGCACCGACAACCACAACAACAACAACAATAACAGGCACGAATGGGGCTCAAGGTGATCAACCCCAACATGACCAACAATTATTACAACAACAACAATCCTGCGAAATCGATAAAACGAAATTGATTGTTAATTATATACCGCAATTTGCAACTGAAGAAGATCTAGCTGAATTGTTTGGTCCGATTGGTAAAATTGAAAGTATCAAAATAATGAGAGATTATAAGACTGGTTATAGTTTTGGTTTTGGTTTCGTTAAATATTTCGCAGTTGAGGATGCCGCTAAAGCAATTGAATTATTAAATGGCATGAATTATAAGTAAAAAAACATTAATTTGAAATTGTGATGGAATAGAAACCAAAAATAATTCTCTTAATTTTTTTTTTGTTTTAAGAAATAAACGTTTAAAAGTTTCATATTCACGTCCACCAGCTGCTGATATGAAAGATTCAAATCTTTATATAACAAATCTACCGAAAGATGTAACCGAACAAGATGTACACAATTTATTTTCTAATTATGGTGAAATTGTACAGAAATCAGTATTGAAAGATAAAATAACTGGATTACCACGTGGTGTTGCATTTGTTAGGTTTGTTCACTATATTTACCATAAAATTTGTTTGTTCAATTTTTGAAAATTGTAGATTTTCAAAAGGTGAAGAAGCACAAGCAGCCATAGCGAATCTTGATGGTAAATTATTAGATAATGCAATGTTCCCATTAAGTGTACGTGTTGCTGAAGATCATGGTAGACAAAAAGCACAATATTTGGATAGTTGGGGCATGTCAATGTATAATCGGGGTAAGAGGAGGAGGTTTTGAAATTATTTCTCACATTATTATTTTCTCTATAAAATCATCTACAAATATTTTTGTTATATAATCTCCTTTCTTGTTCAAATTTTATATTAAAAAATTAATTAAAAATCATCATAATGATAATGATGTTAAGAAGAAGAAAAAGAATGACCTCCTTTAATCTTTGAAAAAAAAACGATAAAGGAGGATTTGATTAATTAATTCATCGATTAATTGAGAAAAAACAATCGAAAAAAATTAATTAATTGTATTATACTTATAGATTTTTCCTATAAAAATACATATTTGTTAGAAAGAGTTAAATTAAACAACATGATGAATTTTAATGAAATAATAACAACAAAAAAAAGCTGTATAATTGATAGATATACATACATATATATATAATATTTAAATGTAGATACGTAACTATAATAATTTATATTTTTTGTCAAGTTGGTAGGGCTGATTACTGTGAGTGTATCTTGTTTATAACATTTAGAATAAATATTTAAATTGTGCAATTCTAAATGTTAAAAACCTCTATGAACATGTATTATTATTATTGATAATATCGATTGTTATTATTATTATTATCATCATTAATTTATTAGTATTTTTTTCGATTATTTTTTATTTTTAAAATTTTTATGTAGAAATCTGACAATTTATACCAGCAGGTAGAGGTGGAGGCGTTGGACCATCATCAACATCACTAGCATCATCAACATCATCATCATCAACATCGTTGCATCGTAAATTTGGTAATTACAACAGTAATAATCATCAAAATGGGCGTTATTATCACACTCATACTAGTTATACTAATAATAATAATAATTACTACCATCACCCCCATAATAATAATAATATTCGTTATGTGGATGGTGTACCGTTCTTTTGTTGAAGAATTTTTTTTTATAAATAAAGAGATGAGGATTCATGGGTGAAATAGTCAACTGTGATGATGGTTAATTTAACGTTTTTATTATTGTTAGTTTGTTCTATATTTAGTTGTTTTTTTTTTGATTAATTTTGATTTCTGTTTCCAAGATTATTGAAGAAATTGTAATTTCGTTTATTTTTTAATATTTTAAGACACTGTAAAACAGCCAGGGGGGGAATATTTCAATGTTTGCATTTTTTTTGTTATTGAGAAAAATAATTTGTAATTTTACCAGTTTAGTTCAAATTCATTTTGGATTTTATTATCAATGTCTGTGTGTGTGCGTGTGTTTTTATAATTTTGTTCCACTCCAATTTGAACTAATCTAATTTTAATTCAATTAGTCGATCAACGAATAGATAGAGAGACAGATACAGAGGCGTGAAGGGGGAAGGGAATTGGATGATTTCCAAACAGATCTGTTTAGTTTTTCTTTTCTAAATAACAAAATTTGTTTATTTGAAAATTTGTAGAAAAAGTTCCAGAAATATTTATAACTGGATGTTAATTACTTAATTATAAAAAAAATTATGTATTATTATCATTATTATTGAGTAATATGTGGATTATTTTATAAAAGATTGCTAATAATACATATGGCTTTTTGATTTGTTGGTAATTTCTTTTTAATTAATTATCCACAATTATTACCATAGGATATACGAAGTGGATGGACTGCTTTAAATTGGAATTAGGCAAGTTTATTTTTAATGAGTAATATAACTTTTAATTATTAAATGAAATTACAGTCTCTTTCAGGACGATAGATAATAAATCTGCAAAAATAATTGTAAAGCTTTGATTGAGGAATGTAAAAGATAAAGAATTCGACAGAAAAAAAACACTGGTAATTATTGCCTAAATTAATTTGCACCAATTTTCAAAACATCAAAACAAACTCTACATACACGTACCGGTTTGTGTTCACCAAATTTTATAATTGGTACCTCTTGATCTGAACATTTATTACATAATGCACGGCCACAATGTCGGCAATGATGTGAACGTACAGTAAATGAAAAATATTTACCACATTCTTGACATGTATCAGTTGTTGTCCATTGCGCTGGTTGTGATATTTGATCTAATAAACGATTCAATAATTGTTTACTAGGTACTTGATAATTGAAAATTGTAATGTGATCATGATTCTCTGTACCAAGACAAGCATTAGCTTTCACTAAACAACGACATAAATTACTATTGCCGTTCATATAAGCCAACAATAACGGTGAATTACCCTGAAAATTATTTTTTAATTAATTCTACGAGGCATACAAGGCTATTTCACCTCGTAGTTGGACATGGATTTGTTATACAGAGATGAAAATCTAAATGTACACGATTCGTGTGAAACTCCTATTAGTTGGCGAGCGATTCGAAAAATATATCAAGGATTTATAGGAGGCTCCTTAGAGAACATTTTAGCACAATTAGAACGTTGTAGCTCATTTGGAAGTTGGTCAAAAACGCTCGTTTTAGATAAGGTCACAATTTTGAAAAACGAACGAAATACGCAAAACGACTAAGAATGACTCGATTTTTTTCGTTTTTCTCCATTGCATTCTAAAAAATGCGAAACATTTTCTACCACTCCAGAAAAAAATGGACAAAAACAATAAAAATCGTCGTTTTGCTTGTTTAGTTCGTTTTTGAAAATCAGGATATCGTCAGAAACGAGCAATTTAGGTCCAACTTCAAAATAAACTAAGAGATTCTAATTTTGCTAAAATGTTCTCTAAACACCCTCCTATAAATCCTTGAAGTATTTTTCGAATCGCTAGCCAACTGATGGAAGTTTCGCACTAATCGTGTACATCTAGATTTTCATCTCTGTATGTGTATGAATCAAGCTACGATTCCACAAAACAGAAGCATGGCCAAGTGTGAAGTGAAATAGCGTTGTAGTTGCTGTAATAAAAGAGTTTTCGCCTGTTACCGATACGTTATTTTATAGCCTTAAACCATACGGTATAGATTATAACGGAAAAACGTTTCCACTTTACGTTAAAGATTTATAACGTATCGGTAACGGGTGATAACTCTGTTCTCTATTGTGTATTATTTAAATTACGTTAATATCGGTTTTGTTGATTGGATATTCCGGCATACATTCTAAAAATAATTCACAAATTGCTGCAGCATTATCTTTACCATAACGGCATAATTCATGTAATGGATTACGGCCTTTTAAATTTACAGCTTCTGCATTTATTGTTGATTCAGTTAATAATGTACGTACAACATTTAAATGACCTTCTTTTACAGCAATATGTAAAGCATTATTGTTTTCAACATCAACAGCATCAAAATCGGCATTATTTTGTAATAATGCTAATACAGCAGAAGCATTACCAGCTTCTGAAGCTACATGTAATGCTGTTCGTCTACAATACAAATTAATTAATGTTAAACTCATATTTCACATTTGACATTTTTTATTAATGAATTTTTCAAGCAGTCGAACAAAGCTACGACGCTACGTCGTAACAAAAGGCACAGCCAACTGCGAGATGAAATACCGTTGTAAACATACAGGGTGTCCGATCTGAGAGTATACAAATGGCCGTTACCACCAAACTAATAGAGCAATTCTAGAAATATTCTAGGGATGTGTAGAGCAGTCTCAGGCGATCATTTGAGCACAATGAGAACCTCGTAGCTTATTAGGAAATACGCCAAAAAAAACCTGGCGATTTTTACCAAATAACTGTACACATAAAATGACCTAGACTGACTCGACGATCCAACATTTTCGTTTTCTTTGTTGTACTTTGGAATAAAAGTCATTCTTCTGACTATAGGGTCCTACTTTTTCTAAAATATTCTCTTAGGACTTACTACAAATCTTTAACATATTATTCAAATCGCTCTTTTAATATGATGGAAATGGCCAAAAATTGTATAATTTACTTACTTTTGTGCATCACGATCATCGACACGTGCCCCAGCTAATATTAAACTTCTAACTAATGTTTCATTACCACCACATTTTGCAGCTAAATGTAATGGTGTATATAACGTTGAATCTTGTACACGTGAATTAACATCAACATTAACAGTTAATAGAAATAATACACTTTCAATATCGCCACGTTTTATAGCTGTATGTAAGAAATTTTGTCCTTTTGTATCAAATTGTTCAGCTGCTGTTGGTAATTTTGTTAAAATCAATTCAGCAGCACGATTATTACGATAAATTAATGCTGTAGCAAATGGTGTTAAACCATTTTTATCACGTAATGTTAAATCAATTTCTGGTACACTTAATAATAATTGTATTATATCATCATATTGATTTTCAATTGCTATATGTATTGGTGTTTTATTTTCATTATCACGTGCATTTATATTAGCACGATGTTCAATTAATGTACGTAAGATTTGTATTAAACCCCATTGACAACATAGATGTAATGGTGATAATTTATCACCATTATCAATATTATCATTTAATAAACGCGGTGTATCTAAATCACAACCGGATTGTATTAAAAATATAGCAATTGTTTCTTTATTCTCATCAATGGCACGATGTAATAATGTTTGTTGATAATTATCAGGACCATTTTGCCAACAATCAGTATCAGCACCATAACGTACCAAAATATTAGCAATATCAAATTGATTTGTATCTAATGCTGACCATAATGGATAATTACCATTACGATCTAATGCTGACATATCAACACCACGTATACATAATGCTTCAACAACATCATTTAAACGACAATGTATAGCTAAATGTAGTGCCGTCTCACTATCTACAGTTCTACAAAAA
>JAZBGW010000988.1:7648-18644 GCA_037464815.1 Mylabris variabilis
ATCGGCAACTAGTGGTATAGTCCGTATTAATGGTATTAATATAAAAGATCATATGAACGATGTTAGAAAATATTTAGGATTATGTCCACAACATAATTTATTATTTCCTGATTTAACTGTTGATGAACATTTAAGATTTTTTGCAATGGTACTTGAAATAATTTTAAAATTTTTGAATTCATTAATTTTGTTTGATTAATTTAGCTTAAAGGTGCCTCATATAAAGATGCAAAAATTGAATCAAATAAAATGTTGGAAACATTAAATTTATCTGATAAGAAACAAGCATTAGCTTCAACATTATCTGGTGGAATGAAACGTAAACTATGTTTAGGAATGGCATTAATGGGTAATTCATCTGTATTAATATTAGATGAACCAACAGCTGGTATTGATCCAGAATCACGTCGTAAATTATGGAATTTATTATTGGAATTACGTAAAACACGTACAATATTAATATCAACACATTTTATGGATGAAGCTGATGCCTTAGCCGATTACATATTAATTATGGCAAATGGTTATAAACAATGCTTTGGTACACCATTAGAATTAAAAAAACAATATGGTACAGGTTATTTAGTTAATATAACATTTGATATAAATACCGAAAATACGATAAAAGATCATGTAAAAGAAATTATTAATCAAAAATATCCACAATTTGAATTTGTTAAAGAAGATGGTGATAAATTAATATGGAGATTACCATTTACATGTAAAGAATTATATCAGAGTTTCTTTGAAGATTTTGAAGATAAGAAATGTGATTACAACATTGTTAATATGAGTCTAACTATAACAACGTTACAGGATGTTTTCATGAGGTAAAATTTTTTTTCACTTAAACCCTCTTATAATAATAGTAAAATATTATTTTATTCATTAATAGGACACGAAAAGAATTTGATTCTCTATCTAGGTCAACATATTCCGAAGGTAAGAATTTGACATTTTTTTTCTTCTTTTAATTAAACAAATTTTTTTACGAATTTTCAACTAATTTGTGTTTTTTGTCGTATTATTTTTGTTTTGTGCCGTTCATAGACGCTATGGATGTACTTAAAGGTAATTTTTATGTGAAACAAAAATGTACTTACGGTTTGTGGGTTCATATGTACATATAAAATATTAACATACACCTATTAGAATAATACCATTGTTTGCAAATTTGACTTTTCAACATGTATTTTATGAATTTTTTACAATGTTAATTGGACATGTAAGATTTCTTCAAAAGATTATGAGGCATTTTTGCTGAATTTTAACATACTCATATTACTTCTTCGTTTTCCAACATGTATCACACTTATTAATGGTGTTAATATTTGCTTATATTTGATAAATTATCCAGAAGAAGTAGATTAAATCTTTTTCCTCAATGGTACTGGTTTTTTGTAGTTACAAGATAATTGAAGATTTATTTTTTAAATACCATTGCAAACTAAGATAAAAATGTAGAGACTTTTGCTCTATGTTGAGGAATAAAAAGTCAAATTTGCAAACTTAAATGGTGTCATAATATTCATCATTTGCACAAGTGTAAATATTGAATGCTAAATTACAGAAAAATAGTGATAAGACATTTCAAAATTCATAGTAAATGTTATTTTTTAACTATTTAAATTAATTCCGTCCTTTTTTTTGTCAATTTAGAACCACCAAGACAGAAGAATATATCATCAAGTAAATGTGTTGTAAATTCATTAATCTATAAACGTCTCCTATTTTTAAAGAAGAATGGTTTAATTTATCTACCTGGAATAGTATTGTTTTTAATAACAATGTTGGCAACATTATTATTAGGTAAATATTCAGGAAGCGTATCTGATTTAAATGAAATCCCATTAAAATTGGATTTAACAACTTACGGTAAAACTGGTGTATATTATAGTGGTTTAAATAATTCCCAACGTATTAATAAAATGAAATATTATTATAAAAATGAAATTTTACAACAAAATAGTGAACCATTTGAAGTCGATAATGTTGGTGAAAGTATAGCAAATAAAGGTATTGAAAATATTGCATATTATAAGAAACATATGATTATTGGTGCAAATTTTGACGAACAAAATGGTGAAATTGTTACAACAGCGTATTATTCAACACATGCATTACACAGTGCACCAATATCAATAAACATATTAATGAATTCAATTATAAAAACGTTATTAAACGACAGTTATTCAATAATAACAAGAAATTATCCATTACCAATTGTGAATTCGCATGTTAAACCTGGTGAACAATCAGAAGTACAAGTAACATTATTATGGTTAATATTAGTACCAATCGGTATGTTATTTTTAATGGGTAATTTTATAATATTTCCACATTCAGAAGTATCAACAAATTTCCTACATTTGCAATTCGTTTGTGGTGTGACATCTAAATTATATTGGCTAACAAATTTCGTATTCGACTACATAATTTGTATAATTCAAATAGTCTGTGTCTTATTTATCGTGTATTTATTTAGATTTTGCCAATGTATCCAAGTATTTGACATTGATGAGATTTGTGAGTAATTATAAAAATGGTGAAAGTGTTTTATTAATTAACATTAATTATTTCTTATAGTGGCTGTATTTTCAATCTTTGCCGCATACAGTTTCGGTCAAATACCAATTGTATACTTATTTAGTCGTCGTAAAACAATATCAGGTGGTTTTTCATTATTATTAATGTCTGGTATGTTATGTGGTACAATATTTACTGTAATAATTGCTGCATTAGAAAGTTCACTAACTGAATATTATCAAAATTTAGCAAAAACATTCAAAGAATTATTATTAATTTTATGTCCACAATTCGGTTTAAGTTATGTTGGTATAAAATTCGCTAGGAAATTTGTACAAAATTATAATTGGTTACATATGGCTGATGATAAAAAACGACATTTATGTATTAATAATTTTAGTCCTTGTTGTGGTGGTGAAGATACAATTGAATGTCGAAATTATGAAAATTATTTTGTTAATACAGATTTGGGGATTGGTGTTGATATAGCATTGATGCTATTATCATTTGTTATCTATATGGGAATATTATTATTTATGGATTCAGTTGAATATAAAATTTTATTGACGAAAATAACGACATTTATACGCCATTATTTAATGAATACAAATTATAATAATGATAAAAATACAGGAATGTTACAAATTGAAGAATCAATTAATAATAATTTATGTGTTAAAAATGTTAAAAAAACTTATGGCTTATTCAAGACAGTACCAGCTGTACGTAATACATCATTTACAGTACGTAAAGGTGAATGTTATGGTTTATTGGGTGTTAATGGTGCCGGTAAATCTACAACATTTATGATGTTAACAAAAGATATTATTTACGATGAAGGTGAAATTAATTTACATTATAATGATAAACATATACCAATACAAAAGAATGAATATTTTAATAATATCGGTTATTGTCCACAAACTGATGCATTAAATCTTTCATTAACTGGTGAACAATTATTAACAATTGTTGCAATGTTAAAAGGATATGATCGTGAACAAGCACAAAAACGTGCACAAATCTTATTAGATACATTTGGTTTAACAGAATACAAAGATAAGAAATGTTCAACATACAGTGGTGGAAATTTACGAAAATTAAGTACATCAATCGCATTTATGGGTGAAGTTGATATTGTATTATTAGATGAACCAACAACAGGTGTTGATCCAGCCAGTCGACAGAATTTCTGGGATATTTTATTGAAATTTAAGAATAAACATAAATGTTCATTTGTTTTATGTTCACATAGTATGGAAGAATGTGAAGTATTATGTGATCGTATTGGTATTATGAAAGGTGGTATTATTGAATCACAAGGTACATTAGATTATTTAAGACAAATACATCAAAAAGGCTATAATATTATGTTTAAATTACGTAATACAATCAATGATGATTGTGATTGTGTTGATGGGATTTCGTCAATAAAAAAGAACGATGATACAGATTCACAACGTCAATTGATTACAACTCGAATTAAAAATAATGATAATATTAAAATTAATATTGATAGTCCAACAATTTTAAGTGATGAAGAATCATTCCAAAATAAAGTTGAACAATTAGAAGATGATTTAAAGCAAATTTTCGAAGAAGTGACAATAAAAGATCAACATGGGGTATTTATAATTTTATTTAAGTTTGACGCATTTAATTTTTAATAAATTTAATTCTATTTTTAGAATATGATACATTGTCACGTTAATAATAAACATTCGAATTTACAATTAAGTGATATATTTAAAAAGATGGAACAATTGAAAAAGATGCATCCAGTCATTGATGATTACACCGTTACGAATGCATCATTAGAAGACGTTTTCTTAACTGTTGCCCAATAAGGTATTTAATGATGTATAGCAGTGATGTTTGTAATAATAACAAAAACAGTATTATTATCATTATTTTTTTTATTGATGAGATATTTAATTTATTGCTTGTGTTTTTTTTCGGTTGGCATAATAAGGCTGATTTTGTTATTATTATTTCTTCAGATTAATATAAAAAATATGCGTATATTTTTTATATATTTTCATGATCTGGTTGTTAGCTTTAATACTTGAATAAACTCAAATAACTTAAAAAGAATGCTATTTTTGTGTTAGAATACCTTTTTCAAATTTTAAGTAAATTATCCTACACAAAATCAGTTTATATTAGATTATCTATTAATAAGGCTGTAGAGTTTTCGGAAAATCAATGGAAAATTAGATCAATAAAGCCTGGATATGGAAAAATCCTTGAGACACACGCCATATGTTCGTTTTGTAATTCGTTTAAATAAGGCGTTAGTTTTGTTCTTATTTTGTCCTTTTTAAATACAACAAACAAGTCGACCTACGCGGAGAGAAAGTTCCACTTACATCATGATTGGTCCATTTTTCCAATGAATTCCAGATTTTCCAAATTACAAAAATATGGAACTATTTAGACTCGTGGGCGAATCGGAATTAGTACAAATTTGTAATAATTTCCGTGTTATAACATGTGATTACATAATTCAATTATTGCCTAGATAACGTTCCGTATTTTTATTGCGGTAAATAGATAAATGCGTTTGTCATTGCTGTTTATATTCTTGGTGAAATTCTTATCTTTAACAGATTCTTATCACAGAAAATTTGGTACTATAGATCATAAGGTCAAGAAGATTTGTTGTATTTTTATTTGGGAGAGACGACGAACAAAATAACAGTATAGAAAGTGACGAATCAAGAACCTTCACAATACAGTTCACCATATAAGACGATGATTTACAAAACTTGTTATAGAAAGGAGGAGGTATGAGTGTGAGAGTGTGGGAGCTTCACGTTATGACGTCGTCCTTTATAATGTGTGTTTAATAGAACCTGTTGGTACTCAACTTGAATCTAATTCACTTTTAAACAGAACGCGTTCGAATCCGTACATATACATTCCATACAGTGTTATTAATTATTACTTTTTTTTCGTGTGTGCTTGTGAATTTTTTGAATCGATAAGTGCCTCAAAATGACGATTAGTAATAAAAAAACGACGAATACGAAGAAAAAAACTAGTACTTCCTCATCATCTGCATCAATGTCAGCGACAGCTAGTACTTCATCAGTTACAAAAACATCAAAAATGGTAGGTAACAGTAGTAGTAGTACTAGTAATAAAAAATCGACAAAACAAGAGGACAGTTTATCAAAATCGTCCTCGACGTCAAGCCTTCAAATCGCCGATATATCACATTTACCAATCAATGCAAATATCGTAAGTTATACAGTAACTGAAGCTTTACCAAGTGGTAGTGGTGAAAAAATTACTAAATACGGTGAAACTGGTAGTACATCAACTGAATATCGTCATTTTATCAATCAAGAATCTAAACAACAACAACAACAACAACATTCAACTGAAATAACACAACTTAGTTCAACATTGAATCGTTCAATGTCAAATATCTCAGAAGGTTCAAATTCAACATACACTGTAACCGAGCCAAGAGAAGAGATCAAATTAACTTATAATAAAAACGATTCCGGATGGAATGGTAAATTTATCTACGAACAGCCGATTGTTAAGAAGAAAACCACAGGTGGTACAATCGTTGAACATTCGTCGACATCGTCCAGTCACCAAGAGAAATCTTCAATACAGAAAAGTTCATCTAGCAGTTATGTCATTGAAATTGTTGATGGTAAAGAACGTATCATCGATAAAAAACATCATGAATCTGAACATTCTCAAGCAACTAGTAATGATGAATTATTATCAATGAAAACTGGTACGAATCGACCAACTGAAATTCACTATAAACAAAAATCGAATGAAAATGAAAAACATTACGATACAAACGTGCCAGAATTACAACAACCGAAAATAAAACAGAGCGAAGCTGTACGTGAAATACACCAAATTGATAACGATACACAATCAACATCATCATCTGTTACGTACGGTGATCGAATTGTTGATGATAAATCAATTAAATATGTGAATACGAAACGACAAATCAATAATGGTACAAGCTTGGATGGTGCATTTATCGTCGAGAAACAACAACGAAATAAAGACGATACTAACCGTAAAACTGTACAGAAATTAGGCGATACTTCTACTACCACTACTTCCACTATTACTTATTACGATTCTAAAGGCAATGTTATTAAAACTGTTACCGATACAGATACACAAAAAATCCCAGGAGCTAACGTAGGAATCGATAGGCAAGATGATCGTCGTAAAACACAAATTATTGATAATACAACACGAATTGATCGTAGCGATATTCGTGATGATAAAACAACATATTTAGTTGATGAAAATTATGTTGATACCTCAAAAATACGTCGCACACAATACGAAACCGATTCAAAAAACTTCTATGGCCATGGTACTGATAGTGGTACTAAAATGGTTAAGAATGTCTACGATGATAAAGCGACCCAAAATACGATCGGTACTAAAGGAAAAGTAATAATTGATAACACTATCGATACGACTGATGTTATATTTTCGAACGATCGAAATTATGGTAAAACCGGATGGAATGGGAAATTCGTTTATGAAACACCTGTAACTAAGCCGAAGAAGACGACTGAGAAGAGTCCAACTAGAAAAATGCCGGAAAAAAGTCCAACTAGAAAATCACCAGGTGATCGTAGCTCTCCAAGTCCAACTAGAAAAACAACGAAATCAACAAATTTGAGTCCTACTAGGAAATCGAAAACAACCACTGAAAGTTTCCTAACAACAGAAATTGATCAAAATATCAATCAGTTTACATCAACACCGAAGTCATCAACAACTGTAACAAATATCAAAAATATTGATACTACTGATGCAGAATCGTTGAATGAAACCTTTATTATATCGTCTTCTGGTGATAGAAAACCAAAATCACCAAGACAAGGTCCTGATTCTATACCAAAAACTGGTAAGATTATACCAAGTGGAATTCATGATACAAAAACAACTGTCGAATCATATGAAAGTGTCACAAATCTAACTGATTCGAAAACAACAATCATCAAAGACTCTCAAATTTTCCAAGATAATCAGAGTAATGTTGAACATTATACAATTACAGATAATTATGATAGTACCAAGCCTAAAGGAACGAAATCTACAACAATTGAAAGTATTACAACAAAAGATAGTACAGGACCTAAAGGACCAAAAACTGGTCCAAAGGGACCTACATTTGAAGATACTAAAACTGCGAACATTTTTGATAAGAGAACAACAGTTGAAGATATTTCAAAAACCGATGTAAAATTCATCCAAAATACAGTTGAAGACTATACACTAATCGATAGTTACGATAGTACTGGGCCTAAAGGGCCAAAATCTAGACCAATTGACGATGGGGCTACTCCTAAAGGTTCAAAATTTAGACCAACAGATCAACATAAAAGTCCTACCGGCCCTAAATCTATCCCGAGAGGTCCCACATTTGATAATATTGATACTACATCTACGACTACTTTCGATAAAAAGACAATAATTGAAGATATTTCAAATACAGATGTAAAATTTATTCAAAATGTTGTTGAAGATTACAAAATTGTCGATACTTACGATAGTACTGGACCTAGAGGGTCAAGACCTAGACCAATTGACGATGGAACTAGTTCTAAAGGTCCTAAATTTAGACCAACAGATCAAAGTAGAAGTCCTACCGGTCAGAAATCTAGCCCAACAGGTCCTACATTTGATAATATTGATACTACATCTACGACTACTTTCGATAAAAAGACAATAATTGAAGATATTTCAAAAACAGATGTAAGATTCATTGAAAATGTTGTTGAAGATTATACAATTATCGATAATTACGATAGTACTGGACCTAGAGGGCCAAAGTCTTTGCCAATTGATGATGGTACTAGTCCTAGAGGACCAAAATCTAAACCATTTGATCATAGTGGTAGCCCTAGAGGACCTATTTTTGAAAATATTGACACTACAAGTACTTTTGATAAGAAAACAATAATTGAAGATATTTCGACAACTGACGTGAAATTTATCAAAAATATTGAAGATTACACAATTATAGATGACTACGATGGTACTGGACCTAGAAGACCAAAATCTAGGCCGATTGATGATGGTACTAGTCCAAAAGGACCAAAATCTGGTCCAAAGGGGCCGAAAGATATTGATAATGTTACAATTAACACTTCAGAAATTATTGATAAGTCAACTTTAGTTCAGAAGGATGTTGTTGATAAGATTGATAGGACGTTTATTGTTGAAGATATTGTTGATATTAAAGATATTGTAAGTGTTTTAATAATTTTCCAAAAATATTTTTATAATGATTTTTTTTATTATTGTAGAATGAAGTTGAAAATATAACAAATATTCAACGCTATAGTGATAATAAAGTCATTAATATTGTGAAAACAATAAAAGAACCACAAACACCAGAAATTAAGATTAAAATACCGAAAAAAGAGCAATGTATTTGTGAAATTTGCACATGTGGGTGAGTAGATTTTTATTTCTCTTGTTAATTTGCTAAAACAAAATAACAGGCCTTTAGTTTTATTAGAGATAATTTCAAGGTTTATCAATTTCCGATTTGCAAAAACAAATTACATTTTACTTTGTAAAAAAGAAAGAAAAAAATAATACACATGACATCATCGCTTAGAATATTTGCCAATTTAAGTATGCATCGACTTAAACCTGTTTGACCGCAATGTATACACGTATTTTTTACGAGAACACGTCAGACCCTAAGCATAAAGAGTTGAGAAAAGAAATCGTGTCAGGGCGTTACATAAGGTCTCCTCTAAAAAGGTGACTGTAAATAATACTTGAACACGAAAGAATAAAAATTCTGAATAGTATAACAATATTATTTCACATTTTCGGGAATACCTGTACATAATTTACTATAAAAATTATTAAATAGCCTTGAATACTGATATATTTGTTCCTGTAGTTGTTGTTTATATTATTTTTTTCCCTAAATATATATGATAAAAAGGTTGACTTGATGTTTTGTATTAGAAAAATTTTGCGTTGGACTTCTATCTCTCGCAATCACAATTGGCTCTAATCTCTAGATTAAGGTCAATTTGGTCAATTCTAATAACAATCAATGAATAAAAAATGATTAGGGTCAAATTATTTTTAATGCAAAAATTGATGCTTACATCATTTGTTGACATCTTCTAATTGGCAAATTGTTATCGTTTTGTTCGTTGAATCTTACGTTAACTAAAATAACAAACTGTTGACTGTACGGAAAGGTGGAGATGCTTTGTTTAGAATTCAAAATCAGAAATGTTAAAAAAATTAAAAAAAAACTTGGCTTCATTGGGGTCAAATGGAAAAATATTATGATTCAGAATTGAATTTCTCTTGCAAGAGTATACTTTGATAGAACCCCAATTTCTAAAGAGTAGATACTTTATCCTTGATTGAAAAATCAAAAGTCCACTTTAGAATACTTAGTTTTTCCTGCTCGTCTTAAGTTGACCTAAGCGTGCATTTACAGGCATTTGGGTGAGGACCTGTACATGGCCTAAATGCCTGGAAATCTACTATAGACTTAAGGTAAAGTCTTGCTAAAGCTTATGTAAGTGGAGAAAAAACAGGCCTGAAACACTCACAAGGGAATGAACTCTTGAGATTGGGGACTTTTTCAAATTTTCGTCAGTTAGAGGAACTACATTAGAATTTCTAATAAATAACGCTCAGACCCTCTAAAGATACTACAAGTCTAGTTTGGAAAAGCATAGGTGGGTCATTTTTCGAAAAATAATCAGTTATAATATGCTTCTACTTAAAGGTCAAAATCTCAAAGTGAAAATAACGAAGCAAGACGGTTGGGATTTTTTAACAAACCATTTTTTTTTTGATAAATACCTTCTATGTGCTCCTAAAGTATACAATTCGTTTCAAACTTCTATTAATTGGCGAGTGATTCAAAAAATATTTCAAGGATTTATAGAAGGGTGCCTAGAGATTATTTTAGCAAAATTAGAATCTTGTAGCTTATTTTTAAGTTGGTCAAAAATTGCTCGCTTCTCCATTTTATTCTGGAGCAGGCAGAAATATTTCACATTTTTTCTATAATGCAGGAGAATAACGAGAAAAAAATAATGTTGTGAGAGTCTTTGAGACATTCTTAGTCGTTTTGCGTGTTTTGCTCGTTTTTAACCAACTTCCAAATGAGCTACGAGGTTCTAATTGTACTAAAATGCTCTCACCATTCAATAAATCCTTGAGACATTTTTCGAATCACTCGCCAATTAATAGGTATTTGATCCGAATCGTCTACCTTTAGGGTATAGAAATGAGAATTGGGGTTATATTTAAAATTTTAATAACAGAATATAATTGTTTTTGTTTGGCTAATTTCGAAAAATCAGCACGAAAGAGACGGATAATAGCTGTAATGAGAGTAGAAAAGAAACAAGAAGAAAAGGATAATTTACGAGGGCGATCAACATTCTATAATTGGTGATGACCTTATGAAATC
>JAZBGW010000989.1:0-18631 GCA_037464815.1 Mylabris variabilis
TTCTAAATCCGAGAGTATGATTTTCTATTTTGAAAATTATGCATGGCATCGTTTTTTGAAAAAATTCCAAGTTTTCTTCAGTTATCGGAAAGCTCTTTTAATTTTCTATCGAAATCAATTGAAAAATATTGAAAATCGATTACATTAGCTAAGTTTTAGCCAGTTATGAAAGAAAATATACAAAAAAAAACAGGGTCCAAGATTTTTATTTACCATTCAGAATTTTATCACACTTTTCCACAATAGAAAGCCTTCGACGATGCACCATGAAATGCTCTATCCAACGCACGTCAATTTTTGACAATATCTTGAAAAACAAGCGAATAATTGCTCTTTGAAAATTGGCTGTTTTCGCACGCCGAATCGACATATTGGTCCGGAATCCCCTTAATTATTGATAATACCTTCAACCATGGGCATTCTTCAACGGCTCGATAATAGACATTCCGGCACAATGTCGGATCGAAATAAGCATGTACGAATTGTAAATATAATCTCCATATAAGACCACAACGTCTTGTACACATATCATTCTTTGTTATATAACGGAATAATGATAACATACGATTCTTCATATTATCATTTATATCATATTTACAACCAGTATAAGTTTGTACAATTGTACTTTTCAATTCATCAATCTGTTGATTGACAATCAATATTAAAAATAATATTGTAAATGAACGTCCACTATTTAATAATAAACTTTTCAATTTCCACCACGGATAACCACCGGAACTATTCATAATTGTTTGTTGTTTTGCTAACAGATTCAACAAGAATAGATTATTTGGATATTTTTCGATTGATTCAACTAGAATATTATCTAAAGTTTTCAAAATTTCATAATTTGAATTCAATGTAATTGTTTTATAATAGATAACAGCATAGAATTCGTATAAAATCTCTTTCTGCCATAAAATATCCGAATATTTACCATCCAATTCGTTGATAATATTCCGAATAAATTCACCACATTTTTTAATACCATCAATTAAATAGAGAAACCAACCATTCAAAATGATCCAATCGGTAAAGAAATCGGGTAGAAATTGTTTAATTACCGGTAATTTTTCTAAATCTTTCTCCAATAGTTGTAATGTTACATGTTTGAATTTTAATCGGACTTGTTCTAATACCTCTCCAGTTATTGTAGTGTTTAAATTATCGGTTTCTAGTACATAACTGGATAAATACCGTAATATTGACTGTTTCGTATCGTTATCACCGTTAAAATCGATCAATAAAGTTTCGATTAACGTGCGATAAAGGTGGCAGGTTAACGTTTGACTATCACTAACGAAATTTGTTAGAATTTTCGTAAATTTAATCGAATTTAGGGTGGTTTTTAAGATATTTAAACAATTATCTTTATTATCCAGTTCGAATTCGATTAGCGCATATTCACAATAATAGAGAATATTATTACGATTCTCTTCCCGTTTCAATAAATTCTTGATATTTGCTTTGATTTTCTTGATGTAATTCTTCGGTATTTTATACCGTTCGTGTTTATTTAAAATAATTAAAATCCTTTGGAATTTCATCCACCATAACGTTATCGCTAATTTATCGTGACTACCGTTTGGTAGACAGTCAAAACAATTCTTCATTGTCATTAGAATAAAATCCAAATATTCCTCTTGGGCTGGTAATACGTTCAAGTATTGTGCACCGTTCGCTAAACGATTATCAATAATTAAATGCGAATTGAATGGATTAATTGAATATAACGGTAGATGTATCGATAATAATGGTTCAATTGAATCCAATGACCATGGTACATAATCTAAACCTAAATCTTGTATTGTACAATGTCGAAATGGTAAAATCGGTATTTTCAATAGATTCAATACGATAACGATCATTTTAAAAATGTTCTCTTTTATTGTTATCGGATGTATTAATTCATTAACATCGTCGGGAAAGATTAAACGTTGCGGATCCTCACAATCATCACCTGTATACGGTAACCAATGGCAAGATTCGCGTAATTTCTCAATTCTCAACCATAATTCATGTAATGGTAATTGTGAATTCAATACAATCTCCTCTAGATCGATTAATTGTTGTTCGTGAAAATTCGAATTTATATTAAACTTATTTTTATCGATCGGCGATAGATTCAATTCTAAATATAAACGTAATAATGTCCATAATTGTTCGTTTAAACCGGCTTGTTTTAAAAATAAACCGCATTGGTATAAAATTTTCAAAATATTCTCTTCTAATTGTTGGGTTTCCATTTTTGAATTACGCCTCAATTTGTGTAGAATCGATAAACATTTCGTGTATAATTTCAAAACAGCCGGCGTGTTACAATGCGACATAGAACACTGTACTGATTCGATATAACCCTGCCATAAGATGATATTATTTTGTTCTTTATCAACGAGATTTTTCAACTGTATTTGTAGCTCATCAGACGGATAAATACTAACTGCAATATTTAAACGTTCACGTAACAATTCATCGTTATTATTGTTGTGTTGTAAAGCACGATCTAAAATGGATAATTTACGTTCGCCTAAGACACGTATAGCTTTTGCTATACTGCCTTTACGGTATGTTTTCTCAAATTTATAAATAATATCTTGAAAATTCACATATTCCAACCATAATTTGATATCGTGTGGATTATCAGTTAAACGTTTATTGTATGTTGCTGTTGTTTTCGATAATTCTTCTTCTTGTTTAAAACCAACAAAATTCTCATCTTTCTTATGTGTTATATCGATTTTATCTAGATTCGTTTTCGTTAGAATCTCCTCAGTTTCTGAATTACTTTTATCGTCATCTTCTTTACGAATTTTATTGAAATAACGACGAATCCTTCTTTTATGATGATTTTTCGAATATTGCTTATTTCGTATATAATACGAAATTGAATATTTTGGTGCAGATGGACGTGATATTGTTTTTATATTTAAAAATTCTTTGATTTTCTTACGATCAACAATAAAACCATCTTTAGATAAATCTGCAACGGGATCTGATTTAATTTTTTTACTCTTACTTTTATAACTTTCATGTTTGCGTTTTTTGATAGTTTCAACAACCGGATCATCATCTTCCGGTATGAGTGCTGTTAAATCGTCGATATTGGAAGTTTTGGGAGTATTTTCTTCATGTTTTTCTTGTTGTACAGTCTTGGTTAGATCGACTTGAAAACTAGAGTTCTGTAACCAGTTCGGTTGTTGTTCTTGTTTTTGATTTTTATCAACTTCTGCAGCGTATGCAGGAAATAACGACATTATTTAAATGGTATTGTTGTAATTTTTAATAGTTCGCAAAAATTGATTTATTTACATAACCTCAATACATACAACTGTCAAAATAATTGTCAAAATTTTGACAGGTGACAGATCAACGATATTATGCTTAACAAGGATTGCTAACTCCCTATGCTGCAATGTTGTTTGTTGAAACACATGACTCAACTCCCTGTGACGTATGAATAGTGGCTTCCCACCAAAATTAAACATACTCTGTCTTCGTCGCACCAAAATTAAACATATTCTGTCTTTGTCTGTTATTTTAGTTTATTGGTTATTAGCAATTGTGTTAAATCTTTCTAGATTACTTAATTAGTAAATAATAAAAAGACGAAAAATACAGGAGCAACAAAGGAAATTAAAAAAAAGAACTAAACTAAAATACATCTTAAATCAATAAAGGTAAATTAAATAGGCAACCATTAATACAGTAACAAGATAATTGATACAATATTAAAACAATACTCTCTTTTCTTAAATTTTAATTAATTTCGTATTAGTTTATGGTTATAACCTCAATCTGTGTATTTCTCAAATGTTTGTTTCTTTGTTTCTTGTATGTGCAATGTTGTCATATATATCAGTGATCAACTTACAAAATCTCTGGTGTATCTCTGGCCCACGGAGGTAATTGAATCTTGACACGAACCTAACAACACTAAACTCCCTAATTATACCCGTTAAAAGCTAGGAATTATAAAGGCGTCAGATTGGCATATACATTGGCATATTTACATGTCTGGTAACTATTCTGTCAATAAAAATTTTAATTATCTCCTTGGACCGAGTTTATAAGTAATTGTTGCTTTTCAATCAAAAAGATGATTGATTCGAACTCTTTTTTACTGAAAATCATTATAAAACAACTAGCACAAGAAAATTCTACAAATACAACTAATTTAGCTTTCTTAAATAACATATTAAAAAATTTTACAATATTAGATAGCAACTAAAATCTCTCTAAATGTTTACTCAAGAATGTATTTTTGTCCAAATCTTTATATTTCTTATAATAATGCGACTTATGTTTGAAAAAATGTTTTAAAAGTGGCAACATTGAATATGCTATCTGTGACGTAGTAGCGAGTGTGATTTGACCTTCACGCAGATAAAAAGCGTGATTTGGCTATTCTTGTTAAGTATAATATCATTGCGACAGATGATAATAATAACGGTGTTGCCAGCTGCGTCGCTACCGAATCCATATAAGAAATTTTAATACAGAAATATAAATAATAAGAATATAAATAGAAAGAAATCGTACGTATAAATATACTTGAAACTCAGTTATTTTCCAGGTAATTCATTCAAATTGTCAGTAAAATTAATAAGATGATAGTAATCTGCAGATTTGGTGATTAATGTAAGACTTGGCATCAATGCATGGTAAACAATCAGCATAACCAAAAAAATTTCAATTTAACCTCAATTTTATAGCAAAATAGATTTTTTAAATAAATTATTTATATTTAATAATTTGTAAATGTATTGTTTATAATAAAATTATAAGATTAATATATTCCAGTCGCTTGTATTATTAATTTTCCAAACTTTTTCTTATCGTACTTTTTCGCTCTAAACCAACAGAAAAAATTGCATAAACTTGTTAAATTATGATAATTTTGCTAATTTTAGTTTAAAATTTCAAAACATGTCACGTGTAAATGCTACGATGAGTAGTACAAGGTCAAATTACTTTCCCAAGTCCAAATTCGAAGTCAATATTTATTTTCTTATTAGCTGCAACTTGAACTGTACCTTATCAGTTCGTATGTCATATATATTTATAAGTAATTGTTTAAAAAAATGCTACGTTTCACGAAATCATGGTTAAATAAAATAAGACCCTTATCAACTTATCCTCAGCAACAGCAACAAAAGGTTTAATTACGTATTTATTTAAAACTATTGTTATTAAAGTTGTTTAATTATTCTCGATTACAGTCTCAACAGGTGATTGAAACACTTACAGATTCGTTTGGAAGACAGCACACTTATTTACGAATATCGTTAACTGAACGATGCAATCTAAGATGTAAAAATTTAATATTTCTTGTTTAAAATAATAATTAATTAATTAATTAGGTCAGTATTGTATGCCGGAAGAGGGTGTGAAACTAACAAAAAAGGACCAGTTATTAACAACAGATGAGGTAATCTATCTAACAAAACTGTTCGTTAAAGAGGGTATTAAGAAGATACGATTAACAGGCGGTGAACCTACTATAAGAAAAGATCTACCTGTAATTATCGGTAATTATCAAACTACGACTTACGTTCTTATATCATCTCCTCTTTATCACTATTATATTTTTAGAGAATTTGAAAAATATAAAAGGTGTCGAAACGGTGGCTATAACAACAAACGGTCTAGTATTAACAAAACAATTAGTAACTTTACAACGTTGCGGTCTCGATATAATCAATATCAGTTTAGATACGTTAAAGAAAGATAAATATGAATTGATAACAAGACGTAAAGGCTGGGATAGAGTTATGATGGGTATTGATTTAGCGTTACAATTAAACTATCAACCAGTTAAAATAAATTGTGTTATTATCAAAGATTTTAATGATGATGAAATTATTGATTTTGTTGAATTCACAAAAGATCGTAATGTTGATGTACGTTTCATTGAATATATGCCGTTTACTGGTAATCGATGGGAATTTGATAAGATGATAACGTACAGTGATATGATTGATAGAATTAAACGAAAATATCCGGAATTATCACCGTTACAAAACGGACCAAATGATACTTCCAAAGTATAATTTTTATATTAAAACTATATAAAATTGTTTAATATCATGATTTTAGGCATGGAAAGTACCAGGATTCAAGGGTCAAGTCGGTTTTATAACATCAATGACTGAACATTTCTGCCATACTTGTAATCGTCTACGCATCACAGCTGATGGTAATTTAAAAGTTTGTCTATTTGGCAATAAAGAAATATCATTACGTGATGCATTACGTAATGGTTGTAATGAGGATGATTTAATTGCTTTAATTAGTGCAGCTGTTAAACGAAAGAAGAAACAACATGCAGGTATTGTTTGTAGTTATAGTAATAACGCCATCTATACTTGTTTATTAGAACTATACGTAAAGCTTGCTTGTACCAAGTTTTAATTACAATGCATTCATTTATACAATAATAGGAATAATTTGTATAGAATAACTTGTTGCAGGCATGCTGAATCTTTCACAAATGGAAAATCGTCCCATGATACTAATCGGTGGTTAGTACATTTTTGTTTTAATATTAGTAAACAGTTAAGTTTAATTTATGCTAATTGAATTGAACAATATTAGAATGAAGATTTCGAATTATTTCAGATACAATTCAAGTAAATTCAAAACTTTTCGATTTAATCCCATCACAATTATTACAATCAAAATTTACACCGTCTATAATTCGTTATTTTTCAACAAATACCAATCGAAACAATAATTTAAGCCATCTATCCGATGATGGTAAAGCTAAAATGGTTGATGTATCGAATAAAAATGATACATTACGTACAGCAATTGCACAAGCTACAGTAAAAATTACACCGAAAATTACCGATTTAATTCGAAAGAATCTAATGAAGAAAGGTGATGTTTTAAATGTTGCACAATTAGCTGGTATAATGGGTGCAAAGAAAACTGCCGAATTGATACCATTATGTCATAATATCAAATTAACAAATATTGATGTTATTGTTGAATTACAATATGATTGTAATGAAATTAAAATCACATCGAAAATTTTAACAATCGATAAAACTGGCGTTGAAATGGAAGCATTAACAGCATGTTGTATTAGTGCATTAACAATTTACGATATGTGTAAATCGATTAGTCATGATATTAAAATTACTGATATTGTTTTGGTTGAAAAAACGGGTGGGAAATCAACGAAAACAATTAATTTAAGACAAATGGACGATACACCATTACAACCAGGATATGTAACTGTAGGTACTGTTTAAACAATAACTCATTATACAGGGTGTGTCTCACTATTGGGGACATTAAGGGAGAACTTGTGTTATGAGAGATCTGCGGTTATTACGCTTCTCAAACGTTGGATGGCGCTAGCTCCACGTCTTTTATATATATCCATATTTACAGTTTACTTTATTTACTTAGGGAGCAATATGGCGGCATTTTTAAATTATAATTTTAAAATATGTAAATTAGTGTAATTAACATTAAATACACGTATTTCGTTGTTTTTCTATTTTTTTTTTGTGGAAACTATAAGTTCAAAGTCAACCAAGAAAATAAAGCTAAACTAAACTTCATTAAATGTGATAAAAAAGTCTAAGCAAAATATCGTATAAGGTTTCTGAGATAAAAAATAAAAATCATGGTTTTTAACGGTTTTTCACCTTTTTTCAAAAATTATATACTAGATTTTGATTAAACTTGGAAAAATAAAGTTTAGTCAAATATTAAGCTATGGTTGAAGATTTTTGACCCTATTTTTTTCATTCAGTAGGGTTTAAGGCAAAAAAAATGTTTCTGAAATTTGGTATATAATCTTTTTGCCGCCTGAAGTACCCTTCCTCTAACAACCCCCGTTATATATGGGGTATAGCACCCTACTCCTTTATTTTAAACGAAATAGTGGATTTTTTTTATTGCATTTTTAGATTCTTTGATAAAATCAAAGGGGACTTTGATAATACAACTTATAGTCTAACGCTGAAAATTTTTCAGTTATATCAACTTTAGGCGAAATTTAAAATTTTGCAATGTTCGATTAAAACATTCATAATAAAAAAACTATTGTAATTGAAAGATTAAAATTTGGAGTTCTACCAGCGCAAGCTTTGTACTATTTATCAAATGTCACACAATTCAATTATCTTTCAGAGTTTAACTGGAATAAATTTTTATTTCAGGCAATCTTCAGAGTGCCTATTTTAAATAGAACACCATTTTTTTTATATCGTTAGACAGAGAAAAAAATTCCGCACCGGGCTGTATTGAAAATTGCCTGAAAGGAACATTTATTTCAGCCAAATGCTGAAAGATAATTAAACGCTATAAGGTTTACTAGAAAGGACATTGCTTATGCTATTTATATTCCAAATATCAACATTTTAGCAGCAATACTTTGAAAAATACGATTTTCTTAATCAAATGCTGCAAAATTTAAATTTCATAAAACGCCTAAATATCTGAAAAACTTTCAGTGTTAGACCCTAGATCGAATTATCAAACTCCCCTTCGATTTTATCAAAGAATTTAAAAATAAAATAAAAAATATACCTTTCGATTTAAAATAAGGGAATAGGGGGCACTACCTTATATAACGAGGGTTGCTAGCTCAATGAAAATATTTTCCAAAGGTATTTCAAGATCACTATACAGGATGTCCCGTAAGTCACGCATTTCATTTTAAAGGGCAAATAGGTGATGAAATTGTAAGACAAAAAGTCCTCTACTATTTTGTCATCTGACGCACAGGTAGTTATTAATTAAATCATATAGTCAATCAAGTGCTCACTATAACGATAAAAAGAGTCTTGACGGTGGGATGTGGGAAGTGGACCAGTTAGCAAGCTGGCGCGATAGCCGTTCAAACTAACAGAGCACCTGATTGGCTACTTAACTTAATTAATTACTAATTACCTGTGCGTCAGATAACAAAACTTTTCGGCTTAGAATTTCATTCCCTATCTGCCCCTTAGGAGGAAATGCGCGACTTACGGGACAGCCTGTATACTAAATTTAAAACGCGTCCATTAATTAGAACTTCTTATACTTTTAATGGTCTAGCATTGAAAACACACCTGTACATATATTTTTTTAATATTAGTTAATCAATTAATAAAATATTAATGAATTTTATTTCTTTTGATGTGACCTGATAAATAAATTATCCTCCGGCATTAATATTCTGTAATTTTTACAACAGAATTATAAACTATTTTAATTAAAAATAATTTTGAATTAACTTACACGTTAGCATTTGTCGCCATTCCAGGTACTGAAATTGGTGTTAATTTCGCCTCTTCTGGTACTTTAACAGTTAATGTTGATCTAGGTCCTGTTTTCCACGTATTACTATCTTCATCAATAACAGATGCTTCAATTATCAATAAATATTGACCACCTTTTGGAAATGCTAATAAAAATTGTGCTGTAAAAAAGTCTTTATGTGGTGTTACCGATTGTGTTAACACCGAACAAAGTTCCAAATTCTATCGAATTAATTAATTAATTATTTTCTATAATATTCGATATAGATTACCTTATTTTCGATATCTTTATTTTTATTATTGTTTTGCAATTGTGATGTTACAGTAATTGTGACTTCTTCAATACGTCGAAATAAGCCCGGTTTCATACCATGTTGGATAACACCTTCAACTTTAACAGCCAATTGTGAATTTGCTTGAACACTAATAAATTCACCCATCACTCTAGGTTGTGGTGATATTGCTAATTTAACACTTGTTGATTGTAAAATTTGAAAGAAATATCGTGGTATTGATAATGAAGCATTTGATAATACTTCAACAATTTTACGTAACAATTCAGCATGCTACAAATAGTATATTAACAAAAAAAAAAACGAGTTTCAGAAATTGACAATTCCTGCACGAGATCAAGTTTAAAAAACGAGCGCGCTAGCGCGAATTTTTTACTGATCGAGTGCAGGAATTGACTTCTAAAACGAATTTTTTATACTATTTTTTCTATGTTGCACCTTTTTTTAATAAAAAAATTAACCCTTGAAATTTAGTGAATTTCGCTACAGTTGGTATTAACTAGCGCGACATTTTAAAATTGTTCAATTGTTTTTTTTGAATTTCCCCTTTACATTTAAATTCCGAAACCACCACAAGTGTGAGTGGCAATAATAAATTAAATCAAAATTTTGTATCAACAAATAACGTACCAATTCTAGCAATAGTCGTTAATATTTATAATAATTGTTCATTTAACGAGAATAAATAAATAAAAACAAAATAATCTGAGGTTATATTCTCAATATTAACTAAAGACATTGTATATAGACTGTTAATGTGAGTAAAAATTTGTAGCCACCATGGACCAAAATATCTGATTCTTTTCTTACATTAGACGCGCGCCAAAACAGACAAATTGAAGGACAGACTACGATAAGTAGTTAGTTGAAAAGAGTAAGATAAACTGTCGAGGTCATCTAAAACTTGTTACTACCTACTTGTCTATGCTACCTATTCCAATACGAAACATAGCACATTAACAATCTTTGATGTTGACGTTTGTTTAGCGTAACACCATTCCCTTTAAATGTGAAAGACGCATGCGCAAGCTGCCAACCTTAAGAAAATAAATTATACTAGCTGAGTGCGTTAACAGGTATTAAAGCACTCCTTTTGTTAACTTAATAACGATATTATAGATGCAAAATAGAAAAAATATATTTTTACAATAAAACAATCAATTAAAATAAATGAACTACCTTATGTGTGATTGTAGCCATAGATGGATCCTCGTTCATAACTCTAGCAATTTTCAATGCGTTACAACAAGCTTTTACCATTTGTTGGGATTCTAAACGGACATTTTGCGATACAAAATCAATAGGATCATCTTTTAAAATTGCACCGCTCACACAAATACTTTCGACACTTTGTTCGACCAAGACACACATTTGTTGTAAACTAAAAAGACAAAATTTAATTTTGGTCTACAGGGTGTCTCATCTTGCTTGGTACCCCCGCTAGCGTTTTTTTGATTGTTTATGAAAATAACAAAACTAACGCTCGAGGTGTTGCAGGATAACATATAAAGAATATTTAAGTAATAAGAACACCGACGTAGCAAATTTTGGAAGGTGAGAAATCTAAATTCTTTTTTGAAATTTTCACTAGATGCCTGCATATGATCATAACATTTTCATTTCTTGATTATTTTACAGTTTAAAAAATGGTAGAAAAATCCTTACTGGGGTAGGTCGTCTATTGCTTTGCGTTATACTCTCTTTTACAAGGAATTATTTAATGTCTACTATTTGTCTATAAATCACTTCTGTTGAATCGATAGTAAGTGTGCTGTTTGTTTATAAAGTGTTTTTTTTCATGAACTTGAAATTTTTATCATTATTATTGTCTTTTTCATTTAACTATTGAATAAATTTATCTCTAACGACAGAAAAACAACAGTACAAAATATAAACAATTTCAAATGGTTTAAAAAGGAAAAAGAAAGGAAACACTTTGTAAACAAACACAACACAAATAGTAAACATTAAATAATTCTTTGTAAAAGAGAGTAAAACGCAAAACAATAGACGACCTACCTCAATATTTCCTACCATTTTTTTAAACTGCAAAATAATTAAGAAATGACAATGTTATGATCATATGCAGGCTTCACAGAACATTCTAACAGAGTAGTCTACAAAACAATCGAATGAAGATTTCAAAAAGGAATTTGGATTTCTCACCTACCCCAACTTGTTACGTCGGTGTTCTTATTACTTAAATATTCTTTGGATGTTACCCTGCAACACCTCGAGCGCTAGTTTTGATATTTTCATAAACAACCAGAAAAAAAACACGCTAGGTGATACCAAGAGAGATGAGACACCCTGTATATAACAAAGTAAAAACAATTGTTACATTTGCATATTTTCAAGTGTTGCTGGATCAGCATCGAAAGCTGTTTGATATAATTTCCAATATAAATCACTACAATTCTTAAATTCTTTAACACATTTCCTCAATTGATTCGTTATATAACCATGTCGTTGATATTCATCCCTCGTATTTTGTACAATTGTAGCTGCTATCGCTGGTGGTGGTACAATACACAATATATTACAAGTGTAAATTAATTGCAATAAACATTGTAAAAATTCAGTACGTATACGCATATATTCAGCTTGAAATTGTAGATTATACGAAGGTGTACTTGCAGCCTAATAATTTAAATTTTAATCATATACATTTGATCGATTAAATTTCCAAGAATACCCCGACAATATGTTGTTTAGAAAAAATCACAACAAAAACACCGATACTTAATATTGTAGGTGTTTGTTGGAGTGATTTTTCCTAAACAACATGTTGTCGGGTAACCTTGCAAATTTAATCGAATTTAAATGAATAGTTCGAATAGTATTCAGAGGATTAATGCATGAAACCAATCACACTGATATCTGTCATATTAACACATGCTGATTAAATAGCAACTTGGTGTTTAATTAGTGTAAAACGACTGTAATTGGTCGAAATTCAAATTTTCGGGGCTTATTATGATTGCTTGAATCCATCAGTCGTATGAAATACCACAAGAACTATTCATTTAATCGATTGAATTTGCAAGAATACCCCGACAACATATTGTTTAGGAAAAATCACGACAGAAACACCGATAATTAGTATAAGAGATGTTTTTTAGAGTGATTTTTCCTAAACAACATGTTTGAGGATTAACCTTGCAAATTTAAACGAATAGTTCGAATGGTATTCGGAGGATTAGTACATGAAACCAATCGCATCGACATATGTTATATTAACACCTGCTGATTGGTATTTAATTAGTGTAAAACGACTATGATTGGACGAAATTCAAATTTTTATGGCTCATGATTGGTTGAATCGAATTTAAATGAATAGTTCGAATGGTATACAGAGGAGAAATGCATGAAACCAATCACATTGACATCTGTAATATTAATGCCCGACGATTGTTGTTTAGTCAGTGTAAAACGACTGTGATTGGTTGAAATTGAAATTTTCGTGGCTTATGATTGGTTGAATGCATTAGTCGCCATAATTACTTACCTTGAGAGCTGCAATTGATTTATTATAGTGTATGATAGCTTTATCTAATCGATTAATTAAATTATCATCTTTTAGTATTAATTGTGTTTCAGCTTCAGCTAATTCTTTTAAGCATACCAACCAAAAATGATAATGTTCAGAACTGACTTGTTCTGTTAAATTATTAAAAATTTTATAAGCAATTTTATGATGTCCATAACGTACAGCTGAACGTCCAATACAATAATTTGACCATAAATTATTATTATTTATTATATTAAATAATATATCTTCAATAGTTTCATTCCATTCATAATTCGACATTGTTTGAAATATTAATGTACATAACATAATTTTTAATTGTTGTTGTTGTTCTATTGGTTGTTCAATTTCATTTAAATTATTTAATAAATTTAAAATTTTATTCAATAATGGTAATAATGTGTCCGGTTTTAAACTACCAATAGCACCTAGAGTTTCACAAATTATTATCGTACATTCACCTGTAAAAAAATTCATAAATTAATTAAATTAATTCTAAATAATACAGGATGACTCATAAGTCTCGCACAGATAATTAGTAATTAATTAAATTAAGTAGCCAATCTGGTGTTGCCTTAGTTTGAGCGGCTGTCGCGTCAGCCTGCTAACTGGTCAGCTTCTCATGTCTTACCTTCTCTCTTTTTATCGCTGTAGTGAGCACCTGATTGGCTACTTTCTTTAATTAATGACCAATTACCTGGGCGTCAGCTGAAAAAATGGTATAAGACTTTTCGTTTTAGAACTCCATCCTCTATCTGCTCTTAAGAGATTGTGCGGGACTTATGAGTCACCCTGTATATGTACAGAAATTTACTATGAATATCATCTAAACGTGTTCCTAACAATTCAACAAATGTTTCACAATGCTCCTTTTTCGATTCACATAAACGTACAGCACATTTCAATGCTAATTTTAATTGTTGTGGATGTTTATCGTTTGAAAATGTCAATAGAAGAATTAAAGTTTCTAAAGAAGTGATCACTTCATCAGCACCTTCTGTTTCCAATTTCTCTTTATAACTGAAATTTCAATGATTTTAAATCTTTTTTATAGTAAGAACATTAATTATTACACAAAATAATATCAATTAGGACTTTGAGCCGTTATTTCTTTCAGGTCTTCGAACCGTTATTTTTTTTGTTCCGGTTCAATTGAGAAAAATATTATCGGTTCGGTTCCGGTTTTCGTTCCTTAAAAAAAAACGGCTTTTGGTTTTCGGTTCAGTTTCAAATGATTAATTAATTAGATAATGTTTTTTTCTATATCGCATCTATCGATGTGAACGACTGTATTGAATAGAAAACGCGGATTGGCTTAGCCTACCCTTCAGCTGTCTCTAAGCCACAACTGCTGTTTTATTTCGATTTATAGCTTCGAAAAAAGAGGCCAATATTTTCAGAACTGAAAAAGAAACTTGAAATTTGATTCTGGTCCCCCATGCAGTTGACTTTCCCCTATTTATTCATGCAAATTTAATTAAATTATTTACACTATACAAGCAGTTATGTGGCCCGACCTAACACTACGTTCTTAGGACAAAATTAGTGCTATTTTCAGATATTCGGAAAATCCAATCGATTTTCCACCAAAAGTCGGATGTCCCTCAATGAAGAATAAAATTTTCCATCGATTGAGGTATTGTAGACCTCAATACCTCTTACCATTTTCAAGTTATGTGGCCCAACGTTTCTCTTATGGAAACTCCATGTAATTGTACGACTTCTCTTTTTCATTTAAGAATCCCCTTAAGTACCCAGGGAAGAAAAAGAGAGATAAAAAGATAAAAATATCGTGGTGTTCTTGAACCGAAAAAAGATTTTTGTTTACGATTCAGCTCCGGTCAAAATTTCGATTTTTTTCCGGTTTTCGGTTCAAAGCCCCGATATCAACAACACTATCAAAAGAATGAATTCGATAATTCTAAATTTATCCAATTAAAACTCACCAATAACACAAAATTTGTGTAAGTATTTGTATAGATTGTACAGCAACTTGTGGTAATGTTGAATAACAATTCTTCTTACACAATTCACGTAATTTTGAATTGTTTCTATGATAATCATGACACATCCTTGGTGATTCTGCTAATACTTTAATTACATCTAATAAATAATAAAAATTAATTATTTTAAAAATTAAAACAAAATTAAACAATCATACTTAATGATAAAATTAAAACTTTAGATTGATTCGAATTCAATGCAAAATCAATGATATTATCGATAGCACCAGTTGGCCATAGATGTGCTCCTGGTTTTGCTAATTTATATAAAAATTCTAAACATTTCGATTTCACCTCCCATCTAGGATCATTCCGGAGGTATTTCAACAATAATGTAACCTAGAAAAATTAATTTTTAATGCAATAAAATTATAAAAAAAAAACAAAACGAATTATTACTTGACTAGGTACATCAACTAGTGTAGCTGCAGCTAATTGTGTTAACGTATTCAATGTTACCAATACGAAATCTTTAGCTGGATAGCTCGGTAATAGATCAATACATAATGTACGGACCATAGCGGCTGTACTTGTATCATGATGCATATATTGTAAAATTGGTATTAATTGTAATTTCATATTAGCTGGTGTTGATTGGCCTTGTATCATATCAGAAACTTTATTACACATACTAACAGCAAATGTTCTGAAAATTTTTATTGATTTTTCGATTAATTCCTATAAAATGGTTTGAATTATTTTACTTGGATTGTGCAGCAAATTGTATCGCAGCATAAATAGCAGCTTCAACTTCAACATTATCGTGTGAATCTAAACTACTTCTGATACTATGATGGACTTGTTGTCGTTCCGGTATTATTGTAGCAACAGCTCCGAATGTACGTAAAGTAACAGCTCGTGCTATAGGATCATTACTATGAATCACACTAAAGATACGTCTAACAAACTCATCAACACTAGATATTTTATCTAAATGCTTCTCACTCTGTTGGCACACTCTCAAGATGCACAACCGTAAGAAATTATTACTGAAAATAGATATTTTGATATATTTTAGAAAATTGTAAGAAAACAACAGAAGTGTACCCCATACGAAAAACATCAGCTAATTTTAAAAACGACGCATTTATTAAAATCGGAAACGGATATTTCTCGAATAATTTCGGAAAACGTACAATCGCTTCACATTGTTCACCAACTTTACCCGATCGAAGGCCTGAAAAATTATCGGTTTTAAGAATATACAAATTCAAAAACATAACCTCAAATCTGGTTACCTTTATCCAATTCGGTTAGGGCCGAATTTGCATCTTGTTCAGGCTCACCGAGACCATTCTCATTGAAAGAATTCACCCGTACACTCGACATTATTGAAAATTATAGAAAAAACATAAATTTTACGAAAATCAAAAAATCCGATACAGAGCAAACGGTAGTTCTATCGGCTACAATAAATGAACTACTAGCGGTACGAGTACAACGTTACCAAGAGACCTCTAATAAATTGCAATATAACAAAGAACAAAATATTATAATTAATCGACTGAAAAATATTTCAATCACGCAAATAATCGTTAGATTACCGTTTTTAAATATCAATTATATTAAAAATAGTCAATTTTGACTTAAGTTAAAACAGATAAAGTTGGTACTAGTGGTTTATCATAACAAACTAACTACATAGCAGGTAGTTTATATGTACTAATTTAATTGCGGGAAATTTAAAGAATTTTTTGATAAAAATTTATTACACGCAAGTTTCAACAAAAGAAATTCAATTTTTCTACTAATGTTTCGTAAAGATATTGTTTAGATGGTTCTTTTTCGATGGAGCATTCGTAAATAGACTTCCTGTAAAATAAAGAAAACAATTCACATTCAATCAAATAGAAAATTTCTTCAAATTTACCAATAAATCGCCTTTTTGATGAATCTTCTTCGTTCGATATAATTTTACAATGTTTTATATCGAAAATTTCGAAATCTAAACAACGAAACTTCTCATCAGCTTCATATAATTTACTACCAAAATTCGGATATAAATATGGACGTCCTGAGAATGGATTTATAAAATCGGCCCAATAACCATTATGTCGTAATTTATCACATATACTTTTCGCCGTTATCAGAAACTACAATTGCAATACAGAGAACACGATGAGTTATAGAAATAATAATGAAAATTTAATAATATTACAGTTTGGGCCATTCGTTCAGTTTCTATTTCGTTATTTTTACGTAATAGTTTCAAATTTGGTTTCAATGATATTGTAATAACAGACAAATCACAAGTTTCTAAATTCCTATACGGGAATAGATCGCAGACAGTTTTCCTTAAAACTGTAGGACATGTTTGAACACGACAAACAATATTAGCATTCGTTATCATATCCTGGAATGTACAAGAATTAGTTTTATGTTAATTTATAATGTTTGTAACTGTTTTTATTCTAATACATCATTGATTTGTTCCATAATAAAATCATGTCTTGCTTTAATTGTCGTATCAGTATCATACCAAGCAATTCCAACATTTCCAGGTAGAACAAATGGAAAGCCACTATTTGATGCTAATAACTCAAAATTTGGATCTTTCGATGCCAATTTAATCTCATCTATAATAACACAGTAGAAGAAATAAAAAAACATGATAAAGAATTATAAAATATTGCATCACAATTTGCATTTTTTCATTAAATTTCAATTACGATAAAAATCAAAACTTACTTTTTACAATTTTCCTAGCACGTACTGGCTTATACGGCCCATCAATATTGTTGGTTTTTTTTGAAAAATTCCGAATAATTTGAGCAACATTATTCGATTTAATTTTTAAAGATCTTCCCAGTAGATTTAGATTTTGGATTGACATCTCTTTGTAACAAATGAATTTTTTTTTGACAGTCAATAATCGAACCAATCACTATTAAGTATACGGTTGCCATATTTGCGCAATTCAAAGGCGGGTAATTTAAAACACATCAAGCAGCTGTGTTGATTCATTTCTGGAAACATTAATTGAATAACAAGCAGGGGCGAATCAAGAACCAGATGGGCCCCCATACATAAGAATTATAGGAGCAATTGATCGAAAGAGCAATTTAGAAGACTTTGGGTGGGAATTTTACGTAAAAAGAACATTAATACCTTGACTAAGAAAAATTCAGAAAAAAGTGTTTAAACCTTCTTTTCACGATTCTGTCTTATTATTTTTATTATTTGGAGACCCTGACGGATATCCATGCGTTAAAATATCCTTGATAATATTAATTTTCTAAAGTGCTTTTGCAATTGAATAATTTTAATAAATAATCAATTGCTTGTTAGATATTCGTTTGAACAGCAATCCAACGATGAATTTCCAACGAATCGTTTATAAATTTGGTAATTTCTTTTCAATTATTCCATCGTATCATTTTGATAAAATGAAAATTGCACATTCGAAACGTGATAAGATTTGTTCGATTCTCATATCAATCGTACTGATAATGGGTCGTTCGTATATCGCGTATGATTTCAGAAGAGTCATTAGTTCACCTATTCTGAGTTTCTTGTGGATTTTGGAAGGATATTCAAGCGTGCTAATTA
>JAZBGW010000990.1:0-18595 GCA_037464815.1 Mylabris variabilis
CCAAATTGCCCTTTACATACAGGCGGCTCAATTCATAGGGACGCCGCTGACTATAATGATAATATAAAGTGGTCATTTCCACTCTAGTGTGGAAATACCACTTTCCACACGCTGGCGGACCAGTCAGAAACGAGCTGCCATCTTATTGTTTATGTTGCTAAGAAACGGTCACACTCTATAACAATTGAACGCTTTCCACCTCCAAAACAGGGCAGAAAATTGACAGTTTCTGTTCAATCGTAGAAATTTTTTATTTCAGCCAAACTTTGAAAGACAATCGAGTTCTGTTGGATTTGATAAAAAGTACATGATTTATGCTACTTAAACTACAAGTTTCGACGTTTCAAATGTTATACCTTCAAAAATATGAATTTTTTAATCAAACACTGCAAATTTTAAAATGGCACTAAACGCTGAAATATCTGAAAAGCTTTAAGCGCTAGACCGTGGGTCATGTCATCAGAGTGCCCTTCGATTTCATCAAAAAATTCAAAAATGCAATAAAAAATATACTGTTCTATTTAAAATAAGAGAGTAGAGTGCACTACCCCATATAAGGACGGTAACTTGAGCAACGAAAATAATTTCTAGAGAAGGTTCAGGCGACATATACTTTTAATGGCCCATCCTCTTGAATCACCCTGTATATCTCGTACAAGATCTACGCTATATCAAAGATTCATCTAATAATGAGAAATGTTCAAACAATGCCATACATTGATGTGTTTACATTTCAAAATTGCTATTATCATAATTGTTAATAACTTTTCATATTTATAATGTATTCAAATGGTCTCTACTGTATTGTAGTTAGTCGTAGGTGGGTAGAATGATTATCTAAAATTCATACCGATTTGCCAATTCTACTTTCACCCATTTGCACCTTTTATGTTTCTTAAACATTAATTTAATAGCTAGTTGTCATGAGAGAATTTTCCCCAACAACTGTATATACACGTTTTATAATCTCTTGTCTCAATTTTTTCGGTTGTTTTTTTTTACGTTATAAATAAAGATCCATCTTAGTTATATCGCCAGCAACTTGTATTGATGTTCGATGCGCTTCAATACTAATTAATGGTGGGCCAATTATTATCGTTAAGATATTTGGGTGTTTTCGTATTATATGCCGTTTGGCTATAAAGCAGGCTTACATTCTTGATCAAAATTGCGATTGCTTTATATTGTATGGATAAACTGTACTGTATGTATGTATGTATAGGTACATATACATATATGTAAACATGTATATGTATTATGTTTGTATGTGTGTTGGTTCGAAAGCAAAAGGCGGATTCGGACATTTTACCGGTCTGAGAAATTTCCTTCAAGTTCGACCATTCTTGAACCACACACACAACACATTGAGAATTTCTTTGTCCAAGGGACGAACACGCAGACAGGAAACATACGGAATTTTAAACTCGCGCCTAAAAAGACTCTATTTTTCCGACAAAAGAAATCACCGACTTTTGTAGAGAAATGTGCAAGCAAACATGAACTTTTGACCAACTATTCAAAACTAATAATAACAACAACAAATATTTACATTATAAATAAAAATATAAAATAAGATACCGGCCGGTCTCATTTTTCAAATTAAATTCGAAATCATTGTTGGCAAACATCGACATCATTAAGGAATGTATCCAATTTAAAATCCACCAATTTTATCTCTTTATAATAATAATTTACTTGTCTAAATGCGGATATTTTTATATTTATTTTATTGAAGAAATCAATAACAATTTCAAAGACTGATAAAACATGAACATACTCAATTTTGTTGTTTATCTAGCTGATTTTGTTTGATGTTTGAATAATGCAAAACAATATTTAAGTGTCGAAAATACTAAATGAATATTAAATTAGAAACTAAAAGTGACTCGAACCCATTACATACAACATGTTTCACATAAAAGCTATAGTAGATTATTGTAATTATTTATATTAATTAAATACCGGAAAATCTTCACTTTAGAAAATTACTGTGTAGCACAGAGGCAGCCCTCTGGTTATTTACCTATACCACACTATAACCCTTCTTAATTGAGTTAATTTTAAGTTTCCAAATCTGAGTGCCCTCTGTATTCTTGAGCCCTTACGCTCTTGCGTATTTTCAATTACACACAAAGTTGCTCCATCCTCAATCTATCTTATATTGTAATATTTGGTGCTTCTTTGTTCCTATTTCAGTCATGTGTATCTTAAAATAATTTGTGCTGTTATGAAGTGCAATATTTTCGTTTATAATATCAAATTTTTTCACAGACAGTTTGTCAACTGTATTATTACGAAAAAAATTCATTTCGTATGGTAACTTTATACGGTGTAAAATTTCTTCAATATAAGCGAATTGTTGAAACATGACTGAAATAAAACAGATATAATGTTGATATACTCTCTCTTTCTCTCTTTTGTATATGTAGCGTGTCGGTATAGGTAAATTGAAATTCCTTCGAGGGAAAATTGTCGATTTGTTTAAATTTTATGTATAGGTGTCGGATATTTTAAGCTACCGAAATTTTAATCTTGATGTTATCGTATTACATCTTCATTGAAGCAAAATATAAAACAAAATGATGGTGACACTATAGTGTCAAGTTGGTTAACTTTCCAAATAAGTTCACTGGAACATGAGAGTATCACGTTCCATTCTTATATCTTTATTATTATTTTTTATTATTATTATTATTATTATTATTATTATTATTATTATCATAATTCTAATGGTTAATCGACGACGGAAAAGTGTTGAAGTAAAACCGTGGAAATATTGAATATACCCACATATTATAAAATACAATACCGTCTATTATTCGTAATTTCTCTAAAGTTCCCAACAATGATCGTCCTATGCCTAAAGACAAAACTTCTAAAATCATTTTCCAAGTCATTTAGACTAAATACAACAAATCGAACTTTATTTCAACGAACAACACCAGTTCTAAACAATTGATTTCAACAATGGAGAAGGTCCTTGAAAAGGCACGAGATGTAATTAAAATCAATAAAATAGGCTCAATGGAATTTTTCTAAATCAACCACCAATTCTTTTATGATTACTAGAAATATCATACAACAAATTACACTATAATTATATCCAATTAATTGTTTATAAAAAGAAATATCTCCCATTGAATAGCTTAATGTTGTAATTTAAAAATACAATCCTGTCAGTTATTCACATAACTTTCAATCGCACATCTATAGGTATGCATGTGTTTATGTATTGATATAACTATGAGTCAATAATTTCGTCATATTTTCTATTTAAAAAGTAATGAAACTTTTTCAACAAGAGATGAGTAAGTAAATGACTAGAAGATTTAATAACAGAATAAATGCTTGACCTTTTAATATCATTTACTATCGACAGCTATAACTTTTGAGTAATTTTGCACCGCAACTATTAATATCTAATAATAATGATAATAATAATATTTAAAAAAAAGGAGAAAAACCACCACACAGAAGCACATAATCCAAACTGTCATGTTATATTCTAATATAATGTGTAAAAATGGAGGTGAAACATTCGTGTTTTTTTTTGTGTCTTCAGTTTTACGAATTTAAATAAGGACCCAGGAATCTCTAAAATATTTATTATATTGTAGCCGGTAATATGATATGATAGCGTCTAGAGCCAGACAGTCAATCGAAAATTAGAGAAAAAACCTGCCTGAATAAATAAATATTACCTTTCTCAACCTATCAGAAATAATTAAAATAAAATCTTAATAAATAATAATAAAAAAACATACGGCTTAATTCCGGAAAATAATTATTCAATTATTATAATAAAACTAATAAAATTTCTCTATCAATTATAATACGATTATCCTGTTTTTGTGGGGTAGTTAACATGTTTATAAAAACGCAGAAATTGATAAAAGATGGTTTTTCTTTCATACGACTACTTAGTGAAAAAAGAGCTCACACACACAAGGCTATTAGGTACAGAAACGGAAAGATCCTAATACTAAATCGATATTCAATTAACTTCGTTTTAGAATATTCACGTGAATTTTTTGGTATAATATAATACGATTTGAACCGGGTTTTTACTTTTTTTCTTTCTTCAAATTTTAACTACTCCAACATATTAAATTTACTTGCCATTATAAATACAAAATCCGATTTTTTGCTCTTAAATAAGACAAAATCACAAAAAACAATTTTAGTTTACATTAAAAATTCCCTTTGTTTTATTAAATAATTACTATTTTGTTTATTTAGAAAACAAACATAAATTCTATACAGGATGATTTAAGACGATGGGCCCTAAAAATTTGGTATATAGCATATAAAGGGGGTAGCTAGAACAACGAAAATAATTTATATGGAAAGTTCAAGGGAAATAAGGGCTATAAACCAAATCGCATCAACTTCCATCAATTAGAACTTCTTATACTTTTAATGTCCATCCTTTTGAGTCACCCTGTATGTTTGTCCCGCATTTGATGGATTTCCTTTAGATATTTATGTTAAATATTTTATATCTTCTAATATATAAATTTCTTAACACCTAGACGTTTATAGATAAAAGATTCATTTAGTTTTCTATTTGAAATATTCGGAGATTAAGAAATTGAAAATTTAAATTGAGAAACTATGAAGGCAAATGGTTGAATTCTAATAAAAATCTGAAATAGTCACGATGTCTTATCGTTTAAACTACTTCATTACTTTTCAGTGTCATTTTAAGTTCTAACGTTCGCTTTATTATTCAAACGGAAAAAAGAATATGTAGAAATGTAATAAAAAAATTGCTCTTCAACAGTTATATTAAATAACACAAAACTGGATTTAGGATAAAATCTCACATAGATAAGTTAAATAAAAACAGAAAAAAATTAAAATTTTTCCATAGCCTGATCAACGAAACTGACACATCTTGTTCGAAATTTGTATTAAAAACATCATAAAAATTAACTCGTATCCTACAATTCTGTATTCAAGCAAGACACTAAAATATATGACAATCACTGTAGATAGAGATTGTCGCTAAGAGTATGAGCATTTCATTTTCTCCTTATCGAAAATACAAGAGAAAAGCTGAGTTAATATTTCTAGTTCAACCCGACAACGCTGTATATCTACAGCATTATTTCTTAAACTGAAATTTTCCAGTGAGCTTCCGAATGACCTGTTGACAAATTGTATAAAATTTTCAAATCTGTTTTTCAATTAAGCGTTTTTACAAAAAAAGTTAATTCTAAAATGTCTGATTTTATTTAAAATTTACCGCATATTTTCAAAAATGTATAAATACCACACGAGCGACCTCTGAAGAACAGAGGAATGTACTATAATCATAGTAACTTTTATTTTTATTACCATAATAGAGTCTAATAGTAGCCCTGAATCTGAGTTACACGATGTGTCATATAGAATTTATACCGTTATGTTACCACTCTGATTCCTGTATATTCTGGAATTCCGAATTTAGTGTATAATTTCCGAACCGGAAACGGATAATATTTGTATTTGTTGTATTAATTCTCCAAAAGTCTTACTAATTCCCTTATTTACGTTGATATTTGTTATATTATGTGATAAAAACAAATAAATACGTTTATTTTTTTATTTTGGACAGTTATTATAACCAACATTCCAGACTGTAGAGTCCAGTAGTTGTCAATTGTTTACCGTGTATGCCGCACCTAAGATATATAATTATTTTCCAATATTTCTATTTAAAAATAAAATTAATCGATAAGATTCCTTGATTATTAAAGAAATGTTAATTAATTATTCAATTAGAGTAAGTTAATAAGCTAAATACTATAAATTTAAATTATTTTCCTGTTGTAAATACATCAAACTTCCAGGTTAATTGAGGAACTTCCTTTCATTAAATACAGTAGATACAATAGAAATTTCTATAAAAATGGCTGGAACTGATCGTGTTTCATTAAACGATGCGTTATCTAACGTAGATGTATTAGATGAATTGCCATTACCCGATGAACAACCGTGCATTGAAGCCCAACCATGTTCTGTTGTGTACCAGGCGAATTTCGATACGAATTTCGAAGATCGAAATGGTTTTGTCACCGGTATCGCTAAGTATATTGAAGAGGCCACAGTTCATGCCAGTCTAGTAGGAAATTCGAGTTATTTCCGTTTATAATGACTTAACAATTTTTGTTTATTTTAAGAATGAATTACTAGAAGAGGGACAGGAGCATGCTGTTATGTTGTATACGTGGCGATGTTGTTCAAGGGCTATACCGCAGCCTAAATCGAACGAACAACCGAATAGGGTTGAAATTTATGAAAAGACTGTTGAAGTTTTAGCACCTGAAGTCAATAAATTATTGAATTTTATGTATTTTCAAGTAATATGTAAATTACAAAACCGTTAACATAAATTGAATTGATTTTGACTTTTAGAAAAAAGCAATAGAACGATTTTCTGAGGAAGTCAAACGACTTTGTCATGCCGAGAAACGCAAAGATTTCGTATCGGAAGCATATTTATTAACATTAGGGAAATTTATAAACATGTTTGCTGTATTGGATGAGTTGAAAAATATGAAATCGAGTGTTAAAAATGATTATTCAACTTATAGAAGGTGAAGTATTAATTTTAATAAAGTACATTGTTTGTATTCGGGTTTTTAGAGCTGCACAATTCTTGAAAGTAATGTCCGATTCCCAAACATTACAAGAATCACAAAATCTATCGATGTTTTTGGCAACACAAAACAAGATACGCGATACAGTTAAAGAGAATTTAGAAAAAATACCCGGCTATGAGGAATTATTAGCTGATGTTGTTAACATATGTGTGCATATGTTTGAAACTAAAATGTATTTAACACCTAGTGAGAAACATATGCTTGTTAAAGTAATGGGTTTCGGTTTATTTCTAATGGATAGTGAATTGTGTAATATTAATAAATTAGATCAAAAAAAGAAGTTACGTTTAGATCGAATTGATCGTATCTTCAAAGTATTCACTATTACGATTCTGTCAGTTATTTGTGGTAAAATTGTTTAAATTTTAGAATCTAGAAGTTGTTCCTTTATTTGGCGATATGCAAATAGCACCGTTTAATTATATAAAAAGAAGCAAACATTTTGATCCGAGTAAATGGCCGTTATCTAGCAGTAATACACCATCACCACAAGCCGATCTAATGGTTCATTTACCACAAATTCGCGATGATCATGTTAAATACATAAGCGAATTAGCACGATATAGTAATGAAGTAACAACAACATATAAAGAGAGTGGTAGTGATGTTGAGAATAAAGAAACAGCCGATTTAGCCTTAAGAGGTTTACAATTATTATCAGAATGGACAAGTGTTGTTACAGAATTATATTCATGGAAATTATTACATCCAACTGATCATCATCAAAATAAAGAATGTCCACCAGAAGCTGAAGAATATGAACGTGCAACACGTTATAATTATAGTGACGATGAGAAATTTGCATTAATTGAAGTAATAGCAATGATAAAAGGCTTACAAGTATTAATGGCGCGCATGGAAACTGTATTTACTGATGCAATTAGACGTAATATATATGCTGAATTACAAGATTTTGTACAATTAGTATTACGTGAACCATTAAGGAAAGCAATCAAAAATAAAAAAGACTTAATCAGAAGTATAATTATGTCGGTGAGGGAAACTTGTGCTGATTGGCAACGTGGTATTGAACCATTACAAGATCCAGCATTGAAAGGTAAAAAGGATCCAGATAATGGATTCAATATTAGAGTACCAAGAAGGAATGTTGGTAAGATTATATTGTATTTGTGTTTCTTTCAATGTAATTTTTTTGGTAAAAATTAAAGGACCATCGTCTACTCAATTGTACATGGTACGTACGATGTTAGAATCACTAATCGCCGATAAATCAGGCGGTAAAAGAACACTTCGGAAAGATATAGACGGTCATTATTTAGTGCAAATCGATCAATTTCATAAAACATCATTTTATTGGAATTATCTGTTGAGTTTTAGTGGTGAGTTATAATTTTGTATAATTTTTCATTCATTTACATCAATGTTTTTTTAACCACAGAATCATTACAACAATGTTGTGATTTATCACAATTATGGTATAGGGAATTTTATTTAGAAATGACAATGGGGCGGCGAATTAACGTAACGTATTATTATCGTATCAGTTATCTTTGATTATATCGAATTTATTTGTAGAAATGTACAGTTCGACATCTACATAACGAAGAATGTAATGATTTGATAACAATGGAGAAACGCATACAATTCCCGATAGATATGTCAATGCCATGGATATTAACTGATCATATATTGAAAACGAAAGAACCATCAATGATGGAATATGTATTATATCCATTAGATTTATACAATGATAGTGCATTATATGCATTGACAATATTTCGTAAACAATTTTTATACGATGAAGTCGAAGCAGAAGTAAATTTGTGTTTTGATCAATTTGTTTATAAATTAAGTGAACAAATATTTGCATATTATAAACAATTGGCTGCCAGTATATTTCTTGATAAACGTTTTCGTGTTGAATGTGCAGCATTAGGTGCATATTTATTACCATATCCGAGAGCTAATCGTTATGAAACATTATTAAAACAAAGACATGTACAATTATTAGGTAGATCTATTGATTTAAATAAATTGATAACACAACGTATTAATGCTGATATGCAAAAATCACTTGATTTGGCAATAAGTAAATTTGAAGGCGGTGATATAACTGGTGTTATGGAGTTAGAAGGGCTACTACAGGTAATTAATTAATTAATAATACAGGATTATTCACGTCTCGGGAAAAGTTCTGATCGCAACTCCCGTTATTTGGCGAGCGATTCGAAAATAGGAGGGGTCCCTAGAGAAAGTTTAAGCGAAGTTAGGACCTTGTAGCTCATAAGAATGGTTCTTAGATCGTCGTGAAATTGATTTTTCCCGTTTTTCTCATTTGTATTTTTGGAAGATTGAAAAAGTCGTTGTAGAGATCGATCGTGCAAAAAATGAATCAATCTAGTCTGCTGTTTATTATTTTTAATTTGATAACGTAAGATTCTTCCTTATTCTGATTTCTTTTAACGTATTTTCTTATTTGTTTCTAATGTCAAGGAGTTTTTTTTTAAAAAAAAACAAACACTTAATCAGCATAAGCAATCTCCAAATCGAGTTACAAATAGTGAAAATAGGTAAATAATCTCGTCGGAAAATTTTCGCAAAGATCCAGTGATGAAAAACGAATAAAAACTATTTTAAGAAAATCTAGTCATTCTTAGTCCTCCGAGGGGTATAATTAGCCAGTGAAAATCGAGAAATCGTCGGAATAAAGCATTTTTTGATCAAATTCTTAATGAGCTTCTAATTTTGATTAAATGTTCTCTGGGGACCCCCATGTAAGTCCTTGAAATATTTTTCGAATCGCTCGCCCAATAATGGGAGTTACTATAAGAACTTCGCGTTACATGAATGACCCTATATAATTGATTAATTTTTAATAATTTAATTCAGGTTAATCGATTATGTCATAAATTATTGAGTAAATGGTTAGCATTAGATGATTTCGATTCAATGTATCGTGAAGCTAATCATAATGTACTTGCCCCATATGGAAGAATAACATTACACGTATTTTGGGAATTGAATTACGATTTTTTACCAAATTACGTATATAATGCTGCAACGAATCGCTTTACTAAATATCGGGGACAGATTTCGTTCGCTGCAGCTGTACATCGTGATAGACCACCACAGATGTCTCACCATTATATGTGGGGTAGTAAACAACTTAATTTGGCTTATACAACACAGTATGGTCAATATTCAGGTAAATTCAGTTTATTAGGTTTATAATATTTTGTAATGATAATTTAATTTTGAAGGTTTCGTTGGCCCTCAACATTTCCACACAATGTGTAAATTATTGGGCTACCAAGGTATTGCTGTAGTTATGGAAGAATTATTGAAAATCGTCAAAAGTTTAATACAAGGAAATTTATTGCAATTCACAAAAACTTTAATGGAAGCAATGCCAAAAATATGTAAATTACCTCGATATGATTATGGTTCACCAGGTGTATTAGGCTATTATCACGCCAAACTTCAAGATATTGTACAATATCCGGATGCACGTACAGAATTATTCCATAATTTCCGTGAATTTGGTAATATAATATTGTTTTGTTTATTAATGGAACAAGCATTATCACAAGAGGAAGTTTGTGATTTATTACAAGCCGCACCATTCCAGAATATATTACCACGACCGTATTGTAAAGAAGGTGAGAAACCTGAAGTTAAACAAAAACGTTTAGAAGCTAAATATGCTGCATTACAAATTGTTCCAAATATTGAGAAATTAGGCACAGCTAAAGTAATATTTACAAATTGATTTGTATTTAATATTAATTATTTGAAATTTTTTAGCAAGCTATGATCTCTAAAGAAGGTGATTTATTGACTAGAGAACGACTATGTTGCGGTCTATCAATATTTGAAGTTGTTTTAAATCGTTTAAGAAGTTTTCTGGATGATTCCGTATGGGTTGGACCACCACCAACAAATGGTGTTATGAATATTGATGAATGCACAGAATTCCATCGTTTATGGTCTGCATTACAATTTGTTTATTGTATCCCGGTCAGTGAGAATGAATATACCGTTGAGGAAATGTTTGGTGAAGGTCTACATTGGGCTGGTTGTACGATGATTGTATTACTCGATCAACAACGACGTTTCGAAGCGTTGGATTTCTGCTATCATATACTGAGAGTTCAAAGAGTTGACATGAAAGATGAAGTAGTTAAAGGAATTGTAAGTTTTGGTGTTTTTATTTTTTCGAATATAAAACATAATTTTTTATACAGAGCCTGAAGCGTATGGTTGATCGAATTCGACGGTTTCAAGTATTAAATTCGCAGATTTTTGCGATTTTGAATAAATTTCTAAAATCTAGCGAAAACGATGAATTGTCAGTAGAGCATGTACGTTGTTTTCCGCCTCCGGTTCATCCGTCATTAAATCCACAACAACACTATCATGCACCTGAACATTTAAGACAATGCTAGAACACCTGATTAATAATTAGTTTATTAGGGTTTTATATGTAGAATTTTCAACATTTTGTAATCTTTTATATCCGTGTATTATTAGATGTTGTATATAGTAAAGCACTTACACTTTCCATTGATATATAATTAAGATAATAGTTCGAATTTTCATAATATATTCATATTACTGTAAAGTTATCTGTTGTGACCTAGCCCCGTAATCCTATCAGAGTGATTTGGAGAAGGAAGAAAGTTGTTGAGTTTTAGTTTTTAAAAGGAAATTTATTTTGAAAAATTTATAAAAGTTACATTCACTTAATTATCTAATACGCTTCCTAATTTGGTATGTACCAAACTGCGCCAATTTCTTTTTATGAACTTTATTGTGTTTAGCTAGATGATCGGAACGTGAAAAGGCTCGATCACACAGTTCACATTTGTATGGTTTTATACCTAGGTGTGATCGCCTGTGTCTAGCTAATTCATCAGATCTTGAAAATTTCCATGTGCAATTTTGCCAATTGCAAACGAACGGTTTTTCACCGGAATGCCGTTTCAGATGTGCTCGTAAATGTGATGGTTTCGAATAAACTTTATCACAGTTTATTATCGAACATGGAAAATGCTTTTCTTCACTAATTTTCGGTTCTCTGTAACCGTTAATTGATGCCGTTGATGTTGACGATGACGATATTCTTTTATTTATACCGGTTTTAGTTTTTTGTAGATTTTCTGTATCAACTGGACTTTCATATAATAATGCCCGACGTTTTAAGTTCCGTTCATCAGCAATGTGTGGGAACATGTTGATTAAATCCAATGTTTCACGTGTTTGCAAATTAATTTGTGTTGTCAATTCAATATCTGATTTATTGCCAATTTCATTGTTTTGATATTCTACTAAACAATCATTGAAAATAAAATCCTCGTCGAATTTTGTCCAATTTATCAAATTATCATCGTTGTTCATCAATTGTTCTTCAGTAGAATTATTACAAGATAAATTCAGGTTGACACCAAGTACTGAATATCCTTCAGGATCAACAAGAGTATTTTGTTGATTATTAGTATTATTATTATTAGTATCATTGTCTGTGCTTGTGTAGTTCGATGATAAGAAATTGTCCAATTGTTGATTCAGAAATTCATCAGATACGAGAAAATCTTTTAGATATGAATTAGTCCAGTTTGTATCACTTAAATCGAATAAACCATCTTCAGATGTTTGTGAAGTTTGATTTTCATCAAAATTACAATAAGGTAGTAAATCGTCGATTGATAAATCGATTGGAATTTTGTCTTCAGGCATTTTGTTGTATTCACTTCGCACAACACATTTTTCGTATTCAAAAGTTTGTATCGTACTGACGCATTTTTTTTCCATCTCAGTTCAAATTAGATATTACATATGGTTTCTATACACTTGAGAATTTTTAAAATTTTTGTTGATGAACATTAATGCCATTTACGAACGATTTAAAACTGAACACTTCATAAATTTTCACAATCAATTGTAAATAGAATAATTACATATTTTGATTAGAGCGTGACAACTACTGCCTAGTACACAAATTGTCTTTTTGTATAATATTACATCCCTTGTGAATTCGTCAATTCCCAATAGTATCATTTAAAACTGATTTGTTTATACATTTTTCTACTGGTCCGCCGCACTTTTTGTTAATTATTTGTTTCGTTTTAAAATTTAAAGATATAACGAAAACATCCGGATTTTATCTAAAAATTTCCTGGAAAAGAATACTCGACTACTAACGACAACGATTTTTTTTTTAATTTTAACATCCATACACAAGCGAGATTATGACGCGACTATTACAATTAAAATAATATAGCCGGTAATGTATCGATAATAGAAAAAAATGATAGGAATCGAAGGTAACACTTACATATTTTAAAATAAAGAACAAATAAATATAGAAAAATTACAGAAATTTTATAAAGCAAGAAACAATAGAGCTGCTTTGCGATGTGATTAACCGCATACCTTGTTGGATTCGATTAAATAGAAGAGATAAGGTGTCTTGTAATGTCTAAACAATTTTTATAATAAATAATTTACTAATTATTTTCAATATAATAAAATTTCATACATTATTATTATTATTACCATTATTAACTTTATAATTTTTGAGCTATGAAATGCTGATATACAACAACAGCATAATGTTGATTTCGGAACTACTTTGAGCTTAATTTGTATTCCTTTAAAATGGATAATTTTTGGCTTTATTTTTACTATAGGTATCATATACCTATACATTAATAATACAACAAACAATAACAGTAATTTATAATAATAATAAAGCAAATACTAATTAATTTCTCACAATCCACATATATATCTAATCTAGTGATGTAATTTCTCATTACACGTCTATCCAAGTCGTTTTTATAAAGAAAATCAATAAAATAAACGAACAAATTCATTTCTAATAAATATTTTAGGATACATACTGACTTATTTTAAATATTTATTGCTTTTAAGAGTACGTTTAAAACATTTTTTAATAATCACTTAATTTATCATGACTTTTACTGCCATTGCGGGAAGTTTTACGTGGCAAATTCTCCAAATAAGCTTCAGGCGCCCACCCTTCTAATGATGTACCTATAGAAGAATCGATCAGATATATATTTACTAATACTTTTAAATATTTCCCCATACACACCTATAATTTTAACAAACCACCAACCGGCACAACCGACTTTTAATAATTCTACAATATCACCTTCACGTAAATTAATTTCACTAGTCCCAACTGCACAATAATCAGATAATGCAATGTATCGCCCATTCTGCAATATAAATAAATTAGATAAAGAAAAAAGAATTTAATTAATCAAACGAGAAAATTTATATAATTAGACGTTATGAATTCGGATTACAGGAAATTAGATAAGCGGAAAGAGACATGCATCTTTTTATTTTATAATAGAGAAAAGAAAATGTCAACTTACTAGAACTAAAAAAGAATGTAAGGGCGGATTGGCAATTATATTTATTATAATTACTATTATTAACATAAAATGTAGATTAATTGTATTGTCAATAAAATATATATAAACTGTATTATAACCAACCCCATTCACTGAATCTGCCAACAGGAAAAATAGTTTTATGAAGCAAAATATGGTAAAACGTGCACAAAAAACTAAATTCATTTCCATTAATTTATTTGATCATCTCATCCAAAATTATTAACAATAACATATAAACATATGAGGCATTTATGGATGAGAAGATTTTTTAAGGATTTTTAAAGCTAAAAAGCCAAAATTCCTATTAAATAAAAAATGCAATTTTTTTTAAAGTAAATTATAAATCAAAATTCTTACAGGTATAGCTGAATTATGCTTAACATCATCATCATCACTATTACTACATTCTGATGACCAATTCTCACCATCTACATCGATATTGTCATCATATAAATTATGTGTATCGACATCACAACTCATCGCTCTATGATTATCATGAAATGATGCTTTAGTTGGTGTAGTTTTTTGTTTTTCCCATGAGGTAGTTTGTCGTAAGGATCTTAAATAATTGATTTTCAGCTATTTAGGAGTAAATCCTGATTTGTTATAATTTTACCTGTGAGCTGAATATTGTTTTATCTTTTCACCTTTGAGTTCTTCTAATTGGTTTAATAAAACACGCTTTATTTCATTAACCCATGCCTGTTTTTGTTCGATATTTGTTGCTTGTATTGTATAAACTTCCTGTCGTCCTTGTAGCCATATTTCAAATTTTCGATCATCGCCTTTAACTGTTTCAGTTAAACCAATTTGTGACATTTTCAAATAATGTTTAAATTGATATGTTACTTTATTATATTGTGATTTAGATGCTGGTTTACAAAACAACATACATTTTTGATATAAAAATATATGACGACGCATCGGTTTTAAACGTAAACGTAAATCTCTCTTATTATCTGCCCATACATTAAACGAACCTTGTAATAATAAATCACCTTGTTGTGATAAATCAATAGCGAAACCAGTTATTGATATTTGATGCATACTATCATTAACACATTTCAATACAATTAACATACAATCTAATGCTTGTTGTAATTCTTTACAACATTTACTTTCATTTGAATAACGCAATAAATCTTTTAATAATAATTGATATTTTGTTATTCTTTGTACTGGTTTTAATAAATATGCACCTAATGGTAATTTATGACCTAAATTTTTTTGGCATGCTTGAAAGAAGCCCGTTTTACCAATTAAACTTTCACGTATATGTTCCGATCTGGGTATATTTTGACAATAATAGCTATATAAACGATAAAATGTATCCCTCTATAATGAATATGATTAAAATTTATATAAATTGATAATTATTTGTACTTGCCCTTTGAACGAAACATAGTGCAACTAAATCAATGGATGTTATACAGTTTTCTAAATCTTTTAAAAATATATTCGCGTGAAAATCGTAAATTTCCTCTAAATTACCAAATATTCCATCGATCTGTTCGATTAAACTTGGTGTTAAATAACAATGCATTTCTTCCGATTTTATTTTCAATTTATACCCCTAAAAATAACAATTTAAAAATTGTATCAACTATTTAATCGCAAAACCAATACGTACGGTAATAATTGATAATAACTCACTAACATAAACTCGTTCGGTTTCTATCAATTCGGTTAAAACATGCCCTGTTTTAACGTTACTTATATCATCATTTTCTGTATTCACTTGATTACATTGAATTGAACCAACTTGTTTTTCAATTGATTTCTCACATTGGATCGATTTCGGTATTATTGATTGCGATTGTATTAATGATGTTGTTGTAAGTTTTGTTAATGTAGCAATTCTGGATTCGCACATAATATTAACTTCATTTATTCTTTCTAAAGTCTGCACAAAAAATTAATTGATAAAAACATTAAAACTTATTGTAATAATAGTACGTACTTGTACTATTTGTTGTTTTAATTCGGTACTCATATGATCCTGAAATGCAATCTTGAATTCTTCTAGATTTTCTAAATTAAATTCCCGTTTAGTTTCTGTAAATTTTTTAACTTCATCTAAATACTTTTTAGTCAAATCCAATGAATTCGAACAATTCTCGATAGATTGCGATGTTAGTAGATCGTTACAAATTTGACACCATTCATTAGCTCTATTAATTTCATCAATAAATTGCTTGTATTTAATTAAAATATCTTTACGTTTTGTTAAACGTTCTACTAAACAATCTTTCATGCGTATTAATTCACAACATTTCGGTTCAATACATTGCAATGATAAGAATGTTTTATTTTGCATTAGTGTTTCACCGCACGAGACAACTTCTTCAGATCGTTCAATATCAACATAACATAATTTTTCAAATAATAGAGTCTCTTTATATAATTGATCAATGCGTGTCAAATTATCACCAATCTCTTTCATATCATTTATTGTTTTCATATGTGAATTGAAATTGATTTGTAATTCACGGAAATCTTGTTCGAAACGTCGCAAATCTAAACAATGTCGTAATTTCGACGAATGTTGCTGCCAAAAATCATCAAATGTACGTTCAGTTTCTTCTAATTGAACCAATAAACGTTCTATTGCAAATACATTACCGCTAGTATCGATTTTATTTATTAATTTATCGTTTTGTGCAATTACAGATTTATTTTTTATTGTTGATAAGAGATATTCACCATGTTTGGCTGCAGATAATATTTCATCTTTTAATTCAGTATAAATTAATGTTTGTTGATTTAATAATTGTTGTGTTGTATCAGCATTATTTGGTAATTCAGTTTCATCAATTGATTTTGTAAATTTATCTAAGGCAACTGATACTTGTTTTGTTATTTGTGAAAATTTTTCTAAATCACTACGTTGTTGCATCCATTCGTCGTGTGAATAAATTAATGTACCACCTAAATCAACTGTTAATTGATCAATATCAATTAATTCATGTAATTCCTCAATAGTACTTAATACGATCATACGAAATTTAAATTCATCTTTAAATAATTTATTGCTCACTTCAGATAATGCTTTTTGTAAAAAACTAGAAGGCCTTAATACATATACAACATGAATTAAACCAGGAAAATATACAGAAATTTTTAATAGGACATTTTTAACAGAATTCCACCTATCTTTACGTCGATCAATTATTAAATGGAAGCCCAAATCTGCCTCTTGCAATCTTTAAAATACAATTGTTAAACAATTATTAAACAGCGTAAGTTTTGAACATATTTCACTTTTGATTCTCATGTCGAGAAGAATCTAGTGAATCATGTTTAAAACTTGAACTTTCTCTATTAGTAAATGAAAAAATTACTTACGAGGGTACAGACGTCAAATACAACATCAAACGTTGATAATCACTATCAGTAATTGAATTAAAACTATTATTATCAGGAAATGTTATAATAGGACAACCATCTTTCGATCTACCACCTGAGATAATTGCATATTGGGAATTTAATAAATCAGCAACATCACTTAATTGTAACGGTTCTGTATTAACTGTATTTACCAATTCAATCTCTTCGAACGGAGCTAATTCATCTAAAATTGTTTAATAAATCAAGTATGAAAATAATAAAATTCAACAATAATCCGATTCTCTTGTAATCTAGATAGATATACATTTAACATTTGATACGGTCACCATGACTTTAAATTCTCAAAAAATTGCTTCTAAAAAGTGAATTTAAAACAATTAAAAATCAAATCAATTTTTAATTGAATAATGGTATCAAAGCTTATTAACAAATGAATCGATACTTTGGCGAGTTTACTCAAACTTTGCAAGAACTGCTTTTTCTCTTATTTTTCTCAATCTCTAATTTAAACGAGCTGATTTTCTCATCAATATCAAATATTTATATACCTTTCTCATATGAATTTTTTTCAATCTTTAATATGGTTGAATATTTATTTTCTCGAATGACAAGGTGATTATATCGAATGATAACTAAATTTGTTGACAATATCGCGCGTTGCTTATATAAAAAGTTTCCTTTATCAAAGGTGACTGTATCAAATATTTACTGTTATAAGTTATAGAAAAAAAATAATGAATTGATTTTATACGGGAAATATTTATCAAGTTTTATATTTGATAAAAAGATTTATTGACCAAAATATACAGAAGACTTATAAATGTTATTTTTTTTTAAATTTACATTCTACTGAATGTATAAGGTGTATGATGTTGAGCACCAGCCATTGTTGTAACAATATTTCCTTGTTCATTGATAACATAACCGGTATTAGTTAATTGATAAGAGTATGCATTACCGGCTGTATGATTGTTGGGATTTTGCGGTCCATTTGGTATTAATTGTGATACTGGTGTTACTAAAAATGTTTGTTGATGATGTTGTGCACCTGTACCATCATTTGATTGTGCTACAACTAACGGTATAACTTGCTGTACTTCATTATTAATTACACATTTCTGAATTTGCTGTTGTTGTTGTTGTTCTCGGGGCCTTTCAATGATTTGTGTTTTTTGTATTTGTTGTGGTTGTTGAATTTGTTGCTGATTTTCT
>JAZBGW010000993.1:0-14495 GCA_037464815.1 Mylabris variabilis
TTGCCTTTGTTAACGTCGATGATATGATCAGTGTTGTCAATGCGGAATCTGAAAAGGAAATATAAATAACTATAATAATATAAATAAACAAATAATATATTTAGTAATAGTAGAATAGTCGCCAACAGTTTTAGTAATGATACTAATTTCGAATGGTAGCATAACCCCCCTGTCAAAAAAAAAACACAACGCGTACATTGTACCTGTATGAGTGTCGGCTTACACATCACAGGTTCCTCTTTGGTTAGTCGAAAAGCTGGTAGGTGTTGAATACTGGGGAGAAGAAAGGTGTGATGGGGCTGAAATCATAGGGGGGGACGTCTAATAACTACTTTGTCCTGTGGAGAGATATATTGATAGTCGTCCTTTGTTACAACCGCTCTAAATTAATATTACCGAAACTCATATACATACATATGTAATTATATACCTACTAATATCAATTGTCTACTCTTATATGCAAATAAATTTGTGAAAATATAGTTAATATAGCGATAATTCTCTTTGTTCCTAGCTAGAAAGTGATTGTCGACCCAAATTTCTAACATATCTTGCCGACAGTATTACTTTAATTAACAAGGCATGATCCGAGAATTAATAGTCGAACGCGTTCTAAAGTGGTGGTTTCCCATCCTGTTTAAGAAAACCTCAACTGGCAATGTCTTTGTACCTTCACATGTTCGACATATTAAGTGTTTATACATCACATATATCTCTATTGCTTCTATTAAATGAGACTGCATGTTTCCTGTGATTAAACGAAAACTAAATAAAAAAAAATGTTCTAAAAAAACACTATAAAATCCTAATGATTTCATCAGAAAGTCTACAACAAGTAACCAAGTGTAATCTCCCTTCTAATTTTCTAATTCCATAGCAGGTTTCACGTATAAAAAGCTTCATGTTATTTCCAGTTATCATCATGTAAAATCTCACCTTACATATTTCCCCCCTAGACTTTTATTATTTTTATATATATGTATCTATAAGTTAGTTTCTAATTGAACAATTACGTCAAAATAATTTCATATAGGTTACTACCTATTTCCTTTAATAATGTCAATTAATAATGTCAGGATGTAGAAATTGATTCGCCTCGTTTTTCACACATCTTACAGATATTGGTTCAATATAATGCATTTCCGGTGTAAATTTCTAGCTAAAATTAACTTTACAGTGGAACCGTTATTCATTTCGTTTTAGCTCAATTACTTAACGAAACTATAGATAAATTCAATTTGGTTGGCTTCCCATCTGAAAAACACAACCATTTCTATTTAAAAGTGAATATTTGAATTGTGGATTTTTTTTGCATTAATCTTTACGACAATGACAATGGTGATTATGATGATAATAGTAAAACATTGAATGAAGCTCAATTAATGGTAAGGTATTTAATTTAACATTGTTTCTTTGAACCGGATCAGAATCTTGTCGATAATTAGCAGTTGTAGAGCAAGTTTCTATGGTTGTCAAATAATAAGATTTATATTTAATAACAAGAGAGTTGTTTGAAATTTTTGAATGTTTATTGTAAAATCGGACGTCATTATAAGTTTTTCTTTTTTTTGGAAATCCTATACCTATGTACAAAAATACCATATTATTATAATTTGTATGTGGAAGAGATTGTGAAATGACAGTCATATTAAAACTAATCTAAGCTTGATTGATGTGGATTACATATTATTTAACACAGCGGGTGTGTAGCTTGAACTTGCAGACTACAAAGCAGAGGCCGGATGGCCGACAGAATCGACAAACTTCCAACTGTTCAGAACAACTAACGTCACACTCGACCTAGAATCAACTTCTTAAAAGTAAAATATTAACTCAAGTGATTTATAATTAAAACATTAAAAAACAACAACAAACAAATAAATAAACAACCATAAAGATGGTTTTGTTTGTTTATGTATTTTGAAAAGGTAGAGAAAAGAGTACGGTAAATGGTAATATTACGTGTTGTCGATGAGACTTAATACACAAGATGTATGACTACCAAATCGGTTCACTAGTTTTTGAATTAGAAATCTTGGGAAATCCGTAACGTATTAAGAGGCTCTTATTCAGCGTATCAGGGGGGTTGCTTGGCAACGCTATATCGAAACGAGCCTAGTGAGCAACCAAGCATCCAGTTAAAACATGAGATTTGTCAATAACTTTACTTTGATTGAGCCGACATAGTCACCAGTTACTAACATGAAGAAGATCAGAATATCCCAACACCTCAATACATCTATAGTATAATAACACCAACACAGACAACAAAAACAACAACAAAACATTAGTATTCAAGATCATCCCCACAATTCATTCCTATCATGTAACATGGAACGATTACTGAAATTAATGAAGATGTAGAAACGCCCCCTCTACCTGTCCGAAATCTTGAAAGCTTTCAGCAATTAAGGATGTCCTTAAATTTGTTCTGAATCAATGACGTCTAATGCAATTACAGGATTGCCCTGCTTAGTACTAATAAATGGAAGAAAATGGCCTCGTTCCAACAATCGATTCGTAATTTTTATCAAAAAAAAAATGTATTTGTACGCCTATTAAAAATCTTTAGCCAAATAATGGCATTGTTAACAAGAAACTTTTAATGTTGATAAGTTGACGAGATTTTCTTTTTTTTTTCTCTCTCTTTTGAATATACAAATACGAAACCAATCAAACTCTAGCTCTAGATGATTATCTGAATTTCGATAACTTCTGTAATATAGGTATAGATTAAATGCATAGAGATATCTATAGTTAATAATTAACTGTATGCTGAATTTCTGGCAGTATAATAGGGGTAGCTTGATGCTTGTTAGAACTGGTTGGATTAACTAACTGTTTTGCCTATAAACCACTGGATCGCTATTAAATAAAACACATGACCGTAGAAGACAATCGCAATTACAAAAACCTTTAGGAAAACGTTTATGTAAATCTAATTGATAAAATTTATCTCAGATTTTTGTAATAGAAAACGAGAAAATATGCTTTTGTACAACGATGAATTTAACAAATTGGAAGGTTTGTATTTGACATGTATCAAACAGTTTAGTTCATATTAGATGGGTATGTGTTAGACTGTTGTCCGTTGTTAATGTAGCTTTTGATCTGATAACTCTTATCAATCATAGGTATTTCAAAAAACATTATATTTAAATAACAAATAGTTAATACAACCACATGGAGTTGGCACAATACTTAACATGAAGTGATTATTCAGTCACAACCTGGATATTAGTCATTGTTTACTGATTCGGTTTCAATTAATGGATATTTGATATTTAATGGTACATTCTATGAAATCTTTTGTTTGTATATAACACACATATACATATGTACAGTAGAAATATGTATTCATATATTATATGATAATGGTGGTGGTGATGATGACGATGATGATCCAATCATCGCTGTGACCGTGTGAATAACATTTTACAAGAACGAGAACAAACTCTCCAAGGGGGCAGGTGAATCCTTGACCTCAACATGGAGGAGGAGGGATTAGTATCGGCCGTCGCCCCCGCGACTCTACATCTTAACATAACATGAAACATGTACTTAATGTTGGGGCTGTCAGGATGCTTCGGCACTTTGATCGGCGGTTCGGTGTCATTCAACAGTGCCCGTTAATTACCGGTAACAGAGTCCTTTTTTTTTCTTTAATGCCCCCTTATAATCTACACACCACCAAATGTGCATATTGGTTATTGTTATTAATTTTTATAAAGAATCATTTGAAACAATTAAATGTGTAAAAAATGATAAAAAAAAATCGGTATAATTTAGTGATAGATGTGATCTCCTTATACTGTGTGTATTGAAAAATAAATGTGTATATCAAAAAGGACATGATTAATTAACAAGTTCTGAATACGATAATGAACGTTGTTGCAATGCCTAGGGTGCATGACGTGGCAGGATGAATAAACTTCATAAGACCTGACATTCTTCACAATATCAGCTTTCATGCAAAAGGTGTGATTGGCATCAGTACTAAACTGCGACACTTGGCCGTTTCACACTTTTATTTCTTTCTAACTTGTCAGCAGCAAATAAGCACAAGCAGGGCCAGCAAACTTGTTAAATCGAGACAAAGCAAAGAAAGATCGGTGGTGCATTGTTATTACTACTACCATTGCTGATGGTGTTGTTGTTGGTCTTGCTGTATCGAAGTGCTAAGGGGTTCCAGTTACAACCACCATAATAGCTGGAGCAATCAGAGTGAGAACGAACAAATGAATATGTACACGCACGCATTCAAAACGGCTTTGCTTCAAGTTGAATGACGTGTGAATACCAAACACCGGAGATGTACATTGCCGACAGTCGATGACAATACACCACCACCACACACTATCGCCACCACCAACTATGTGCTTGAAAAACTCAATTAAGGATGTTGCTAGGGAAAAGTGCTCTTTAAATCAATCGCTTTCATATAAAAATCATTTCTTTTTTCTAAAAAATTATTCCCATATTTTGCATCCCATACGATATCTGATTAATTTATTAGATAGGTATAAATATAGGTACCGATATCGGATGTCCCATGGAATTTATTTTAATATTAAATCAACTTGCAGATAAATATCTCTATTTCTTAAACATCTTTACATTTTGTAAAGTTATTTGATTCTTTAAATAAAATCAGTATTACAAAAGACAATTGACACATATATTAATGTCGTTTCGCCTATTCAATTGGTTATCACAGTAACGATATCTTGGCGAACATCCGTGATATGAAAATGAATAGAAGAGAATAAGGAAAAGAGAAGTAGAAATAGAATAAAGGAGAGTCTTGATTCGATTTTGATATCAACATTCGAGTTGTCCTTTTCGTGAAAATATCTAGTTTCAATTCAACAAGTTTTTAATCAAAATCAATTCTTTCAATTATCAATTAACAAATTAAAATAATCTATAAAGTGATTTGATTTGAATTGATTTGATTTGCATAAATGTCCATTATAAGAAGATACATTTATTTATTAAATGTCCACCTTCTGAATGTTAAACTAACGGAATTTATGGTTAGCAGTCTATTTGAAAGACTTTGAATTCTATTTAGTATCTTAGATTGACCGTATCGAGCTACTGGTTTTGTCGATAGAGTTGTTGCATATGCATTAAAGACATTACGTTGTGGTTTATTTTGTTAAGGTCATTCTCATCTTATCTTAACACGTATTCTAATGAGTTTCAGCCACATTTACCTTTTGTACTAATTATTAAAATGATCAGATTTTTTATTAGATAATAACCGAGTATTAGTAATTAATACTGTGAAACAGTTTCTGTTAAATAATTCTATGCTGGTAGACTCTTATTAATATTAGATGTATTAGTGAATTTTCGTATTTCACTTTGATGGATCCCCACATGGACTATTAATGAAACTGTATCTATATTCATTAAATGTCAGTTAAATAATTTCAACTATATTTATAGTGACTGGACGGTTTTATTCATATTTTTGATGTGTAATATCCAATTATTTTATGTTTTGTGATATATATAAAGAGAAAGAGAGAGAGAGAGGACTTCACAAACCGATTTTTTGGTCGACCATATCTCCCATCATCTATCTACCTAAAATGAAACTGATACCCAACTCATTAACAAATTGGTAATGTTGTCTTGTATAAAATAATGAGTTAGTGATATGATGAAAATGCTCGATCACTAACTTCTGTATGTATATCTAGTATAATAGGTCTACATTTTATGTATTTGTATGTATAGCACACAGGAAAAAATATTATTATTATTATTATTGTGAAACTATAAACATGCAATTAAAGGGTGTATCTCTATTTAAATTATGTGTTTGACATGTTCAGTCGTGCTCCTATCCTATTAAGACCAAGTGTTGGCAATTATTTTCCGCCTTCAAAAGCTGACTGTTCAGCGTTTACGTCTTTATTATCAACTTGTAAGTTGGTTGGTTAAAACTAAGAGATAAGCTATTATTATATTAATGACTTTGACGGTGTCAACGTTATCTAAATATAAAGGTGTTGAAAATCTAGTTAATGTTGGTGGTTTTATATACTTGTAGTATTATATAGTAGTAATAGTAAAAGTGTTGAGTTTGTCATCTAAATTGACGCATAAAACAGTGATATTTGGTAATTTAATTGAGAAATTTGTAAATATTTCGTTAACATTAATTTACTCATTATTTTTATTGTTCTTGTTGTTATTGTTGTTGATGTCGATGTCAAAAATAGTCAAGTCTGTCTTGAATAAATATAATCTTAACGGCTTTGTGTGTGTTGAATTGAGACCGGATTCTCGTCGATCCCAGTCACAGAAGAATTTTGCAGTGTTGTTGGTGAGGAGACATAGACAGAATATATACACACACACACACACACACACAGTAATATGAAGGTGTACTGTGCAGTATTGTGCATGTAGATGGAATTGTATGTGTATATACCTATATATTTAAACGTACATAGATAGGTATATGTATGTACATTACATATGTATGTTGTATATGTCCGGTCGATGCCCCTCTGGATAATAAGTTGCAGTTTTACACGACCACTTCACTGCCTACGCCAAGAAAGCTCCACCAAATAAGTATTCGATTATATCCTCAAAACAGGTTCAAATTAACAACTAACTTGATGAATACTAGAATACGTTAACGGCCGATAATAACCATATGTCAAAAGTTATATTTTAAATAATGATAATTTAGTATTTTTCTACAAAACACTATCAGGTTTTGCAACATTTAGAAATATTCTCATCTTGTCAAAATTTTCACATCACTCCCATCTCAAATTTCTCTCTATCAATTATATCACAGTTATACAATTTCATTCTATGTAAAAATTTCGATTCAACTTAAATAATGATGTCCCAAGAGATGATGATCATTATAAAATTACTAATGAATGTTAAATTAGACACAGGACGTACGAAATAATATTATTTTTGGAAATTTAAAAGAAACAATTTAAATACCGCCAGTTATTTATAAAAGACGATACCTAACTTTTATTTATTATTAATTGGAATTTAAATTTAAACATTTGCACACAATGACCCGATAGGCTATAGTTTATGCATCTTTCTTGTCCCGTCAACATCCACAATATGTGTAAATTAATGTCATTTACAAAAACTTTTTAGTTATTTGTTAATTACGATTTCATCGTATAGATTATAATTTCCCATATATGTATTTAGATAGATAGATGATTAATTTTTTCGATAATGCAAAAAATATTTGTCAAAAATAACGAGGATACATACACATACGATATTATAAATAATTTTTATGGCTTATAGAATGGAACGTATATTAACATGATTTATCGTTTTCCATTATCATACAAGAAAATTTTATGTCAGTTGACATCAAAGAGTTCAATGTGAAGATTTGAAATTTAATGGTGACGACTCATAGTTCCACGAAATGATTTTTATATAAGCCTTTTTAGAATACTTTTAGTATATACAATACGGCCCTTTTAACGTATCGTAATGTCAACTGTAATATTATTTATCTATTTACAATGTGATTTTTGACAAAATTTAATCTATCGTTGAAATAGAATTGTTGACATTTTTCGTTTTATCGAAGAACAGGTTGTCTTGTAAAAATAGGGAAATAATAAAGTAATGTTTATAATAGACAAAGTCAACTGCTAGTTTGTTTTATAATTTGTTATCATTGTCATCATTTTTACTTTTTTTTATAGTGCCGTAAAATCTGATATAGCGTACTTTGTTTCAATTGATTTCCTATGCTTCGCTACACGTAAGACAGACAAGTATACATATATGTAGATATCTAGTAAATATACAAGTATGTATTGTTTACTTTTGTATCACAATGCGTAAACAAATGGTTTAGCACTATAACGAAACCAATAAAATAAATCAATACTAGTTTCCTGACTTTGAATGTAATATCGCGTGTTTATAATCCTGCCATTCCCAAATTCATTTCCGACCTCTACTTTCGATCTATTTTATTTTGAGTGATTTATTTAATAAATAAACAATTAACTAAACTATTAATTAAAATTTGTTACAACCTACACATACATACATACATACATACATATACTATTTATATACTAACCGACAGTTTTATTAAAATATGATTGTTTCAATATTACAGTTGCTTTAATTTAACTACATATTGAACAACATTATTAAAAATTAATAAATTGCCTGATTTATGAACAGGAAAAATTTGATAAAATTTCATGTAGCAACGTATTTTATTACATATTTCAACGTCCACCATCACCACCACAGTAATTTAATAAACCTCATTTTTCTAAATGTACTCGAATTGTTTTTAGTGAATATTTTAATGTCAAGCATAATCAAAATGGTGGATCATTAATATTTCAGATGCAGAAATATCAGAAAAGTGATTCTCTTTTCTTACGATCGTACTCAAGTGGTCATTGTCAAGATAAATTCTTAACAATCAGTAATTTTGATTAAATTATTCTTTGTTAATTGTTGTTACTAAAAAAAATGCCGTTTCTCATTAGTTTCGATAAATAAATGAGCCGAATTGAAAAACCCGATGGATTTTCCTCTATCAAAACACAATCAATATTGTTAACGTTGGTCGAACAATTAAAACATCACCCCGTTTACTTGAATATCGATTTGAAATATGACACGTGTTCAATGTAAAATTTTGTGGCAGCATAAATTGAAATATATGGTGTACATAAAGGTATAGATATATGGCATATACCTACCTACATATACATAATGGTATTGTAAATAATGTTTTCTAGTGGATTTTTCGAATTGAATAACTGAAATGAAATTGAATTTGATTGAAAAACGATGGAAAGTTTTGGAAACGCGTTGTTTGGTAGTTATTTACGTCAAGTAAATGTTCATGCATACGTATATCTGGTAGGTGAAGGCATATTAGTTTAAAAGAAAAGTATCTGAGGATTTTTCGTTTTTTATATGTATGTATGTATACTGTTGAAATATATTTAGAAATATATCTTTATATGTTTGCCGTCGATTTTTATACGGTTCGTTAAATACTGTCAAAAGATATTTTGAATTGCTCCAATAAGAAATACTTTCTTTTTTTCTTCATCGAATTTATTTAAGATTCTCGGTCAACTGAATATGCAATTATGTTCTTTTTATTGTTGTTTATACAACCAAAAAGATCCCAAAATCGTTTCTATAAAGACAATGAACCAACCAATGTTTGAAAATAAACATTTTCTATAATTATACATTACAACAGCATTTAAACAAACACTAAAAATTTCTTCAATTTTAAACATTATTTTTCTTCTCATATTTATTTTACCACTCCTATAATCCATAAAATTAACTATAATTTCTCTATGTTTTAACCAACATAAAAATTTCAAACCAGCAGCTGTATATACATTTGTAATAAAGTTCAAAAAACACACATGATGGTATTTATTATTATAAAAGACAATTATATCAATTAATTACTATCATGAATTGATCAAAAAAAGAAATAACATTATATTAAAATAATTATTATCTGTGTCAATGTCTTTTAACATAACAAAATCAAATATTTCGTATTTTTATATTGGAATTGATTAAAAAAAAGTCACAATCAGATAATATTTCTGCATGTTTGATTCGTGATAGAAGCACTCTTGGAAAATCGATCATCTTTTCCTTATACGACATTGAAACTACGAAACATGACAACCGAAGAAATGGTATATAAATGGAGAAAACGGAATATATATCTCTACCTATACACACACATATATAATATACGTGTATATAACTACATATACGTAACTTTAAAAAATATACATGTCAGATACAGAAAATTAAAAAGGCCAGAAGCGACAACCAGAGACAGTTTCACGTGGCATATAACAATAAACATGTGCCATTATAAATATGATTTAAAATGTTTTAAAATAGACGACAATATACGATTTTTGATTATAGGTACGTATATATGTATAAATGGCGTAAATAATACTTAATATATCACGAAAATTGTACAGATTAGGAATAAATTTGATAAGGTTTCACATATATCAGAAAATTTACAGAATACAGTTATATAACATTTATACGATTTCATTTAATAACTTTATTATTAATAAATTTCCAGGTATTACATTTGTAAATAAACTAAAATATTTAATTTGAAAGGAAATCGATGGTAACACCGGTTGATAAATTTATATTCGGAATTGTCGTCGGTTTTAATTAAAATAAATTCGCCAATATTAATATATACGAATTTTAAATACAGATTTTTCTGTTTTCTGAATAAATTGAAAAATATCAAATTTAACTAAACAGAGAAATGACCAACTCCTATGTTTAGCAATAATTGATTTAACTTTTAATTAAAACTTCAATTATCTGTCTAGATCAATATAGACTTGACAGGGCTTGAAAGTTTTGATTAAATTTGTAACCACCTCCACTCATCGTGAATTCCTCATATGTATATAATATTATATGCAAAATGCCACTTTATTCTTTATTTGTAGTTATTTATTTATTTTCTCAGAATATTTGTTAGATTCGTTTTCGTTACGGTTTACTAATTGTAACGTGAAACCTGTCGGATCGCGATCTAAACCTTCCTATAAACGAATGTTTTACAAAGCTATAGAAAACCGTTTTAAATCTTATTAGATCTATTAATAAAACCACATATACGATTAACAATCATAAAACTTTCCTAAATTTTATATTACGATCAAAAAATGTAGTTCTCATTAATTCATTTAGTTCCAATTGACTGATTGAAAATTGATTCAAAAACGATTGCTGTCAAGCGAAATAAAATACCATAACACCTTTGTTCAATAACAGTTCTGTTCACTTCACTCATTACTTGTATGTGTCTTTTTGCTATAGTAATTGGCCAACTACCTATCTGTAATATATTTGGGAAGTTTTTGTTGTATTTTGTCAAAACGATAAAAAATTGAAGAAATCACTTAGAAGCATGCCGAAGCATTTTATATGGTGGTCAAGCGTAAAAACAAGATAAAATTCGTGTATAGGCAACTAGAGGTATACAACAATAGTGTAGATTGGATAGGTTGGTTCTTTTGTAAATAAATTGCATAAAGTTAGTAACAAATAATCATAAGATTACCTTACACAATTACTATAAGAAAGTGAGTTTAATATAAAAATACTGTTTTTATTGTTTATTTATTCTTGTTCATAAAATTGAAAACCGAAACCAAATTAACGATCCAGTTCAGTTTATGTTTAATTGACCGTTATTCAATTCAAATTACCATGACAAAAATGTAGAACGTATTACCGATTGTAACCACGAATAAACCAACACCTTATTACAAATTAATTGCATTCTAACACCTGCAACGGTTTCAAAATAATACATTTTGAATATTTCAAACTTATATTTGATGATTATTAACACCACCACTTTCCAAGAATATAAATCGATTACTATTGTTGGAAATTATCGATTTTTATTATCACGTACATATTCTAGTAAGTAAATAAATGAATTAAATTTACTGTTCGAATTATCAAATTATATCTACATAAAGTCAATTATATTCAATGAATAATATGATAGAAGTTGGATTATAAATCGCAATACACATACAGGGTAACGGATCTAAATGGAGCGGATTTTATGAAACTCCTATTAGTTGACGAGCGATTCGAAAAATATTTTAAGGTCCCTGCAGACTATTTTAGTAAAAATAGAACCTCGTAGCTCAATTGGAAGTCGGTCAAAAAACGCTCGTTTCTGTCGCAATTTCAAAATTAGCGGAGCACATAGAAAGACTTAGGATGACTCGAGGATCGTTAAAACATTGATTTTTCTCGATTTTCTCCATTCTATTCTGGAATAAGAGGAAATGTTTCGCATTTTTTTTCAGAATGCAATGGCGAAAAACGAAAACAATCACTGTTGGGAGGGTCTTTGAGTCATTCTTAATCGTTTTACGTGTTTAGCCCGTTTTTGAAAATCACGACATTGTCCAAAACGATCATTTTTGACCGATTTACAAACGAGATACGAGGTTTTAATTTTACTAAAATGATCTCTAGGGACCTTCCTATAACAGGAGTTTCATAAAATTCAACAGATTTAGAAGCGACATCCTGAAATTTGATTCGTCTCTAGTATTTTGTGTAAATTTTATCAAAATCGCCGTACCAATAGATATCCGTAACTTTATATACACTCAAGTTACGTTTGTTTTTGTGACAAATGGGTAGAACTAAAGATTTAAGGGTGTAGAAAATGGAACAATGTCATTGTGACAGTTTCAATCCACGACAAGTTCTCTATGTAATCCCAAACCGCATTTATATGTGTTTTATTGATAATGTTATATAGTAAATCTATCAAATCTAATCTAATCAATAACATTAATTGAAAATTTCAATTAATCATTTATTTTAATTGATTGAGTTAATTAACAGTAAATTCGCAAATTTTCGGCTTTACACATTGTAATTGGCAAGGAAAACAACTTGAACAATTTCAACATTATCATAATAGTAGTATAGATTCATTTCGATTATTAAAACCAGTTATATTATTATGTTCACACCCACTGAATTCTTAACTTGGAGCAAAGAACACGCCTTTCTTCGTCGGTACATTTCAAATTAACTCAACTTGATCACTGCATATACTATTTTGTACAATAAAAGTTTAATATTAATATTTCGTAAATAAATTTATTTATGATTTAAAATTGTTATTCAACTTATACCAAAATAATAAAAACCACTTAATAATTTTTATTGTCGGTATTTTCGTATAAAAGCCATTTAAAATATATTCCGAAAAACAACAACTAAGATGAATTTATTCTAATTCGTCTTGAAAATGTTTCGCTTTCTTTTTTCATCAATTTTTTTGTGAGCAATCCCAATTCAAATAATTCTTTAATGTTTCTGTATGTTCAATTTAGAATTTAAAAAGAAAACGTCTATCGAAAAGAGATGTTCGCAATCAGTTCGACTCTATAATGATTTCCGGTGATTTATTTTAGTTTTCTGGATCTGGTTGTTTTATTATCGTCCGATTTTACGGTGCTTTTCCTACACTGCTTTTAAATAATTCTTAATGTTAAAATAGAAATTTATTAATTGCTGTTATTATGAATAATATAAGATATAAAATACGAGAATAATTTAGGTAAAAAATTGCAACAGTTTCGACGTTTCAATTTTATTTATAAAACACAACTATTTGTGGCAGAGTGGTAAATAGTGGTAATAGTGGGCGGCATGAAAACATACGCGAATAAATGATAGAAACGTCCGGCGCCAGAGTATTGTTAAATGTTCTGTAAACTGGATAGTTTTTTTTCCTTTTTTGTATTTTGGATTATTTTCCAGCCGCCATTTAGTAGAGATTTAAAAACGAATAAAATTGTTATATACTGCCAATGATAAACAACATTAAGTAGCTCTAATATTTTTTCTTTTTACTTTAGACTTTTCTAATTCACTTATTAATCAATCCAATCATCAACGCTAGCTAAATTCCAGTAAGTATAAATATATTTACCGACTAATTTGTTAGTAATTAAAAGTAGTAATTGCTGTGGAAAATATCGATTAGGTAGATTCTAAAATCGGGAAATTCTTAAGACAAGTCTATTACAAGTCAACTAGACAGTTATTTATCATTGTTAGTACAAAAATTATTAAAGAATGGACGATGAAAAAAAATATGATAGTAAACGTCATTCTAGTTTAGTGATTTATGGGATTATCGATGACCAAAATAGTTAACTTAATGTTTTATTATTATAACTATTATTTATCGAAATTTATGATAGTTTTTGGTGGCTTTTTTTAACAATGACACCGCACAGTTTGTGTTTTTTTTTCCGTTGGTAATATGTTGTTTTTTATTATGGAAAATTTCAAACTGGTATAGAAAAGACGAGGGAAGAAAAGCAAGTAGATTATTACATTGTATGGATCCATAAAATTATAAATCATTAAACAAATCGAAATTTCTTTTAAAATCGTAATCGCTACAAACTTGTAGCGCAAACTGATTTGTCGCGACAATTAATTAACACTGTTCAGTATTATCGATTGACTTTTATTCTATAATAACACACGGTATACGTTCCATACCGTTAATTAGTTTTCTAGCAAAACTATTGAATAAATACAACATTCTAATGTCTGTTTGTATATTGTGCACAAATGTATATGCAGTAAGCAATAATAAAATCGATTAAATTCTGTTTAATTTTGGCTTTTAGGTAATTAACCGCATTTTCTATGGATTTTCAACAGTTTATCATAAATTTTGATGTTTTCAAAATATAACCACATAACTATATAAGTGTACATACATATACATACACAATTTTATTTTCGAAAAAATAAATAAATAAACGAAAACATTATTCGTTATGCTTTCTTTTCGTTTTAATTGTTATGAAAAATCAAAACGTATCATTAATAATGTTATTGCATTAACGTTCCAT
>JAZBGW010000994.1:0-18587 GCA_037464815.1 Mylabris variabilis
TTTTTGAATTTTGAAAAACAGTTAGCTACTTTCTAATAATAATAATAGAAAAGCAATTATCTATACCTGTCTGATATTCTGTAAATATACAAGATAACAACCCTAGTCTCGCCTAAGATTTTTGGTTGGATATTTTTCCTTCCAAATTCTGGATCTGCTAGACATTCGCCGGACTCGTTAGCTTGACTTACACAGGCTCACAACTATCGTCACATTTTCAGTGCACTCGGCTGTACGTTGAGAAATGAGCCACAGCTGATAATACCTCAACAAAAACAACAATAATAATAATAATAAGGTCTTACACAATTGGTCAGTTTTCAGGTCATCATTAAAAAATGCACTAAAGATTCGACAATTCTAGTTTGAAATATCTATCGTGATATGGTACAGTCGAGTGCGTAAAAATTGTAACGACTCTTGGTGAGAAATTTGGCCTATTTTATACAAGATGTTTCTTCTGAGTGTGTTCAATTATTATGAAACTCCTATTTGAGCATCAGAGCGATTTGAAAAATATTTCAAGTATTTGTAGAAGAGTCCCCCGAGATTATTTTAGCGAAATTTGAACCTCGTAACTCAACGATTTTCAAAAACAAATTAAGCACAAAAAACAACTAGAGTGACTCAAGAATCCTCCGAAAATTGATTTCGTGGTTTTTCTTTATTTTATTCTGGAATGCAATGGAGAAAAATGAAAAAATCAATGTTTTGGAGGGTGTTCGAGTCGGTCATAGTTATCTTGCGTGCTTAGCTCATTTTTTAAAATTGCAAAGTTATCTAAAACGAGCATTTTTTGACCAACTTCCGAATGAGCTACGGGGCTCTAATTTTGTTAAAATACTCTCCAGGTAGTCTTCTACAAATCCTTCAAATATTTTTCGAATCGCTCGCTAAAGAATTGACCACATTTAGAAGAAAGACATGGTATACATTGAACTATTTTATTGCTTTACCTGTTTTGGAAAATAGTAGCTGTTGTAGTTGAACTATAAATAAATAGAGAGTGGTAAATTACCTGACCATCTATCGGTGTGTAGTGTTTTCTTATTTTAGGAAGGTACAGCCAAATGCACTGAATATGTGGCGACCTTTGAGCAAGAAATACCCGCTTTTTTTAGTTGCGTGAATCAAGCTTTCTCCACCTTGAAGGGAAGCAGGTATGGCGATAAAAACGGATAGGGGTAAAATAAATTTTTGAACTTTTAAATTGCAGCAACAGCAATTACCTGTTTTGTAAAAATATTTACAAGATAACACCCCTAGTCCCACCTAAGATTTTTGGTTGTATATTTTTCCTTTCAAATTCTGACCTGCTAGACATTTGCCGTATAGTGAGAAGCTCCCTCATTAGCCTGACTTACACAGCCTCACAACAATCGTTACATATTCAGCGCACACGGCTGTACATCAATAAATTGTCTCCTTCTTTGTCTCGATACTCAATAATATGTTGCTCCCTTCAAGCGAAAGTCTGGTTTACACCATACAATTCTTTACCGTTAAACATTTTCCGTACTTGACTGTACTTGTTATTTGTGTACTACTACGTTTTGCTAGTCTGATATTATTGAAAACTGTACAACTCGTTATGTGCCTGCAGAAGCGTTGATTCTGTGGTTGAGATTGTAGCGTAATTTAAAAAAAACCTTCGATTTCTTTTATAAAACACGAACGAAGCCTTGTGGTAGACGCTTGGGCTCGGTTCTTCTCCTCCTCCTTAAGCTCGCCTTTACAAGACCTCACCTTAAATTGACCTGAGCGTGGATTTTCAGACCTGTACGGATAGATGCGTGGAAAAAGTGTGACGATAGTTGTAGGGCTGTGTAAGTCAGGCTGTTAGCAGTTCAAAATTGGAAAAGAGAAATAGTCAACCAAGAATAGGAGATGGGCATAAGGGTGTCTACCCTTTTCTCCCCGGAGAAAGCTTGGTTTTCAGAACTAAAAGAACGGGTATTTCTTGTTCAAGAATCACCTTTTCCATGCACCTAGCTGTATATAAAGGGACCTCCACGCAAATGTGCCTAAACCTGTGGTTAGTTTGATTTGAGGCAAAGTCTTGTTAAGGCAAGCTTAAGTAGGGGCGGGGCAGAAGAATCGAGCTTTAGTTTCAGATGGGACACTTTAAATTGTGAATCAATCAATAAAAAAAAAATCGACGAATCGAATAGTGTTTTCAACGTTTTTGTCTTGATTTTCCATGCAGTTGCCCTTTTCATTGTTGAAAAATATTCAATATTGCGCTTATATTTTCAATGAATATTATTAGTGCATCATCTCTCATCATATCGTTGGGTTTTATATGAATGTATACAGCCCAGATGAGAGTTTAATATTATTATTATTATTATTTCCATAAATAATAAGGAGTGATTTTCATGGAAATCCTCTTATGCCGTTTTATATGTAAAAATATTGATAAACATGTTTTTAGTGTATATCTATCTATCTATCTATCTATCTATATGGCCCTTGACCAATACATGGACTAGCAATTATATCAGATTACGAAATACAAAAGCTGGAGGGTGTATATGCTTTGTAAAGCGGACTTGCAAAACCGCCCACAACAACACTATACAAACTGGAACGTAATTAACAAATTTGAACCTAAAAACGGATTTGCTATTAGCCAGCTTGAACTCGACTAATTGTAAGTTTATATTACAAGTACCAATAATTGTGCTATAGTTAACAAAATTATCTATTATATTTGTTGTTATTGTTGTTCAACCCCCCTTTTATCCATCTATAGTATCCATTTGATAATTGGAATATTGTTTAATTTCCAACAAAATCAAATTGTTCGAATTGTATTCGATTTCATGTCGTATTATTGTACGATTCGACAATTTGAAATTTGTTAAAGTGCAAATAAGGCGTAACATGTCGACACCTGGGGCCCCCTGGTGCGACACGACCACGACGATTCTCCCTCACAGAGAGCACACTAGCACACATGATTAAACCCCAGTATAGCCGCCAATAAATCCAACCAAGCTCGATAATTCGCTTTCTAATTGGTCTTAATGTGCATGGGAAATCCAATATTTCGTCTACTATAAGAAAGGGGTGAATTGCGGTAAAAATAATTATTACCCAAATCTCTTTATTATTATATTTCGTATAGAATACGTTTTTAATTGAGTCGTTCATTCGATATTTGGTGGTGGATAGTTTTGTTTGTTTAATAACTCTCGGTTATATAGAAATTTACAATTTTCCATATTTACTAAGGGCTTATCGAATCGATGCGCCCTGTTATAGTCAAGGCCCCATATTAAAAATCTAAGTGGCTTAAAAAGCAGATCCTGTAGGTAAATACAGGCTCAATTTAAATTTCGATCCTTGTTAAATCTGCCTTTTGTTTTTTGGAGAGATTGTTGTACTTGAAACCTGTATGCTGTTAACAATCGGACCAATATGAGTTAATATGAGTTTATTATTCCGGTTTTTTTCCCTTCAATATATTTTCATTAGTTATGGAATGATTTTTAAGTACCACTTAATCCTCTTTTGGAAACTCATAGGTTTATTTATAAATAATTCGTGTGTGTGTGATATAGTTGTGATGGAAAATGTAACGAAACGAGAAACCGTTTGATTATTGAAATTGTCAACTGTCTCCTTCTCTATTTTCCCCCAACTTTGATAGATTTATTGTTAATAAAAGACTTTTTACAATAGACAGCCAATACTCTTATTGTGTAGTACTTTTCGATATATTTACGTGGATGTTTGTATCATTAGAGCCGCTGTTGCCATTCTTATTGGATTGCAATTTATGAGAGTTTTATTATTGTGGCGCTTTTCTAAAAAAAAAAAAAAATAAATAATAATAGCACCACAATAATGGCTGGAGATGTAACACATACACGTGTAAATTCTAGGGCTGTTTTCGGTTTGTGCACCTAATGTTTCAATAATCTCTCACCTGGGCCTTGGTGATAGATCACAAACCCGACCAGAATCGGTCCATTAGTTCTAGTGAAGAAGTACGCTTGAACGCCCCCATGTCGGCTCAATTTCGTCAAAGTGTATACGAATGAACTAACGGATGTATAAAGCCTTTTTCTAGCTATTTGAAAATGCCCGTAAACAAATCACTGGTAACTCTTTAAGGAAATTATTAAATTTTTCCGTAACTCTACGATGGAGGGAAATCAACAAAGGTACAGTAGCTTGTGGTCTTTTGTTGAAGGAGGTTTCTTTAACATCCGTATAACTTACACCTAATCTCAAATTACCTGGTTAATAATGTACATATATATACAGTTGTATATAATACTTATTGAAAACGTTATTGTGTATTTTACGTTTCGTTATTGTATATTTTGTGGTCTCTTTATGCGTTGTTTACCGGCGTTTATAAATGATACGGTTTGTATATTATACACCTGGATCTGGACCGTGAATCTGTTGGTAATGGGAGACGCCACGACCGCCTACTAGAACTGGACAAAGACCCATTGGTATTATTGCTTTCATATACATATATATAACAACAACAATTGCTAGCCCCCCCCCGATTTCTCTACCAATAAAATTAATTCAAGTGTGATCTTATTCCGTCTAAATGTTCGTTGGTCCGCAAGACTTGTCGCCGTTTGATTTTTATAAATTTGATTTCCGTGAGAACTCTGCATGTTGATTTTCTTCAACATCATCATCATCATCATCATCTTAGGTAGCTATATGAAAATACAAAGAAACAATTAAATCACAATATTGAATCAGGTAGGTATAGGAGGTCAGTTTCGAATTTTAATCATCACTAAGCAATTTGAAAACGGGCACGTTTCCACTGTATCACAGACGATTAGTGACGCCATAATCGTCAATATTAAGCCATAAAGAAGTATAAAACTTGGCCGTAAAACACCTGCGTAACCTTATTAGTTACGGCAAACGTCACATTGTAAAACATTGATTGAGTCGCCGTCACGGCGAGACCAATTCAATTTTAAATCATAAAAAAATAATAACTTTTAATAATAACAATAAACTTGCACCCTCTTATTATTATTATTATTATTATTAACTATTATATTAAAATAGAATCCAGTATTGTTAGTTGTGGGGAACTTTGCGGGATCGATCGTTGATTAAGTTGCAAACTGTAAACAAACCAACTTCCAAAATGTATACCCGGGTAAATATATTCCAGTGATAGTGGTGGTGGTGGTGGTGGTGGTAACATATTCAAGATCCATATCTATCAATCCGAGTCATTATTTGAAGCGGCAGATTCCGTCTCTCATATAAAATCCAAATCCCGAAAGTCTCTCTCATCATCTTTCCAAATCAAGTAAAATGACTCTTTGCCGAATCAGTAAAAAAGAACTCAATCATGCCTTGATATCAAACGTTTTATTTGTGATTGAATATTGAATGTATCACTCAGTTTACACACACACACATAAAAAAAGAATCGAGTGGTGTATAAGTGGGAAAATCGGAGACAAGGAGAATGCGAGAGCGGGACTGCGTGTTGATCTTGTCCAATTTCGGGGGTGAATCAGAAACCAATATCTAAGGGTATGAGTGGTGTGTGTAGCTGGTGGCCCAGAGCATTCTCGCTGACATATCCACCACCACTATACATAGATATATCGTCGTCACATAGAAACTGACGACAACGTTCATATGGTAATCGCCTCCAGAAATCCATACACAATAGCATTAGGGCCAACTTATTACGTTTACATTGATCTCGACGTTTATATTTTTCATTCAATGTTTGTCTTTGTATTTGAATTTAGTTCAATGCAACTATATTACATAAAGGGAAAACATATAGAAACAGAACATATATATGTATAGACGAAGATAAATGGATATTATTGATGTCTCCCTTTAAACTACCCCCTATTCTGGCTTGATTCGATTTTGACGGGTTTATAAGTAATTACCAAAGGGTTGATGGCGATTATTGTTACTATTATTATCATCATCATCATCATCATAGAAGTTGTAGAGGGGGACAGTTGAAATATTGAGAAATTTACAATTTACACACGATTTTTAGGTAAACCTGTGATTAAATCTAGATAACAATAATAATAGTAATTAAATAGGGTAGTTTCGTAGATTGCATTTAATAATAGTAGGGGTGATTCGCTCCCACGGTCGAAAATCAGCCTTAATCGTAATCTGATACATGTGACCATTCGTGTTTTTGCAAATGAGAAACTATTTATTAACTCGACAATTACCTATTGTTAACTGAACGTGTACAATTCAGTAAAACGATAAATGATTATTGTAAATTAAATTTATTGTAACGGGGTTGAAAGTGATAAGGGAAGAATTTGTGTTGTTAACGTTGAAGCGCTATCTAGTGGGTGAGAGATGAAAATTGGAGCTTTATACCGGATCGCTATGCTAGTTACGGAGCTTACCACTAGAGAGCTGTACGATCGAATCTTGATTAATTTTTTTTCGTTAATTGTATGTTGTCCAACAACAATTGGTAATAATTTTTGGTCGATTTATGATGAATTATACAATATTTTTGACACTTTCTACTATCATTATTGCATAATTTATCGAAATATTGTATTGTAGTGCTTAAATTTCAATCTAAATAAAATCGAAGAGTTGAAGTAATAATATAAAAAGCTCGTGTTTTTGTGGTTTCCATTATAATTCATCACAATGAATACGATTTGTGCTTATGAAATATAATCCATTATTTTTATTGGGGAAATCAATGATAACATCGCCATCCACTTTAGCGTTGTTATGGTGAATAATTAATTCGGTGCGTGCCAGTTGAATTAACTCAATCCCGTTTATTGCTTTACGTAAACTGCTCGTATTTATCATTTTTGTCGTTAATTTTAAATAAATTTGTATTACTCAAAAAAATAAAAATAATGTAATTTAAAGTAGAATTCTATTGAGGGGTCGTAGCACAACAGCAAAAAAGAAACGCCCGTCGTTAATGTGTAAACAAGCAATAATTTAGAAAGGACTGTACTCCTTATTATTTTGCGTGACCATAACTGCTATTCTTAATCGCGTATTTAATTAAGTTAGGATTAAGATTACAATAAAATACGGTCACGATATGTTGCCATGTCACGAGACTAAACAGGCACAAATTTCGTCCAATTTTCCCATTTGTTTCATCAAACATAACAACAACAATAACAATAATAACAGAAAAAGAAGGAACGAAATAACGAAATGTTTGGAGTGGTAAAACTTTAATTTTGAACAACGTGTACAAAGTGGAAAATGATCACCTTGACAGTTGGATTTTCAACAAAACATACCCTCTAAATTACATTATTCTACTTGTTTGTTCTGTTTATCAAAAAAAAAAAACCAAAAAACTTGCAAGTGCTTTACTGTAGGTATTGTATTTACTAAAGCCGCTCAACTAACCCCAATGATAAGGCGATCAAGCCCGTATTAACACGTCTATGTGCAAGTAGGTACACATTCTTTTCCTCTTCTTCTTGATAAATCTTTTCAACGTATACATGTACGAACATTTGCAATTTTGTCCCCAATTTCGGGATGGGATGAAGACAGAAAAAAGATCAACCAAACAAACAATACGAAAGCAGAATTGGTTCTAGAGTTTAGGTACGTTTTTTTTTCTTCGAGAAATTGAGCAATAAGGGGGTGGTTTCCAGCCAACCATGAGTTTGGCTAAAATTTTATATCAGATGAAGCGAAAGTTGGACCGTTGGCAATAAAAGGGCAATTAGAATGGTTGGGCGGTCTGGAAACAGTCTGATTAAAAAAGAGAAGGACCAAATAGACAGGCACAAACCAATAAAGTAATAAGGGTGAGTTAATTATCACAGATCGTATAGGGGGAGTAGTGAATTATCACCAAATAAAACTAGTTAATGTTTCGTGATCGGACCAATCATCTGTGGGTATTGGCAAACATTTTTAATCATTGTTATAGTTTCATCCGATAACAATTAGATTTTGTCGATTGATGAGAAATGTTAATGTTGTTGTCATCGGTATAGATAGGTGGATGAAGGCTGGGTGGAGAGAATGGGCGAAATCGAAAGCTCGTGCCGTTGGGTGATGGCTGATTAGCGACGACAAACACATATTAGCATTTTATTGCTTTAGCCAGACTCTGTACGCCCTTTAGATAAAGTGGAATTAAAACTCAAGTGCCCTTTGATCTCCACTCTGTATTAACTAAACTCAGCTATTGGCCGCACTTATTAAATAAGAGGGAACCAGAAGAAGGAAGAGAGAAAGAAAGACTCGTTTGCTTGTTGTTTTTTTTTCGTTCATTTCTCCACCATTTCTTCATGTTTTTTTTGTTCGTTCCTTCCAATATAAACACAGCACACCGGTTTTACGAGACGCAACTTAATAACTTGTTAAAATGATGATTAAAGCATTCTCTTTCTCTTCTCTCGTTTTTAGGGGGCTTGCTTCAATTTTGTTTCTATTAAAATAACTGTAACAATTTTAATTTTAATTAACACATGTATATAGATGGAGACTTGGCGTCAAAGAAAAGTCCCGTTTACGTTCGTTTAAGTTAATATAATTTATTGTGCTTTATTTACAAAAATTCACAGCTTTAAAGGAAACAATTACGTTGTTAAATAATTAAAATTGGGTTGCCTGCCATCACGCTGGAATACCTCTAATCAATTTCTGTTGTAATCTTGTTTGGTATTTTAATTTATGATATCCTATTTTTTTTTTTTGAATATTCTTGATTGTTACTAAAGAAGGGGAGCATGGTAACCGCTTGATGTCGGGCGACCCTCGGTTTGTTGAGCACGAATATTTTTGATAAATATCTACAATCATAAATCGGCCTTCTAGAATAAATATTTCTACAATATTTTTACATTAGTTGGATGGAAATTAAAAAAGTTCTTTAAATTTGTGTGTCTTTCGTTTTTTTGTTGAAGTTAAATTATAAAATAAAGACAGATTATTTACGAATTGCAAAAATCACATAAATATTCAACAAGAACACGATAATTAACACTCGATCACGAAAAGGTTCAACAACTATAATAATAATAAATGTACACAATAATAATAATAATAATAGTAAAGATAATAATGAAATCATAATAAATGCAGGTATATAAAATGTACACATTGATATTTACAATTAGAGTAGAATAACTCGTCACACATAGTTTTCTTTTTATTCCTCCCTTTAAAAAAAAAAAATCTATATACATTGATTGTCACTGGTAGATATACACTTAAACCATTTGCAGTCCTTTAGTGATATTCTCGACGTGTTCTTTAGCTTTAAGTCTTAGTGCAGCTATTGATGTTGTTCGTAAATCTGGTGTTGTGTTTGGTGAATGTGAATGCGCCACCGGTGGTGGCGGCGGTGGCGGTGGATGTGGCGCTCTATTCGGATCGGCAGCTATCGGTGATGTTAAATAACTGGGATAACCAGTCTGTGGATGGCTCAAAAAGCCAGGTAATGCTGATAATAACGGTGGTGATAACCATGGATCTATTGGTAGAGCTAAACTAGAACCGGCTGCTCTAGATAACGATGAAACTGTGTGGTATTCACTTAAACCCAAACGGGCGGCTTCCATTTTCTCTTGTCGTCGCCATTTGGCCCGTCGGTTTTGGAACCATACCTGCAAGAATAAATGATAACAACGATAATATTTTGGTAGAGTAAATCAGGGCCGTTTTAATGAGTTTGAGCGCCTTTGGGCTAATTGTAAGCTTTTTTGGAGTACTAATAACATAATTTAAAAATAGGCACATTTTACAAAATTCACAAAAGTGCTTGTAACAACAAATGGCACCTCTGAGCTCTAGCCCAATGGATAAGGAGGTATAGTTAACTCACAATTTTAAGAGAGTAATAAACCAATTGACTTTCTTAAGTAAGCACAACTTTACAATTCTGTCAATCAAAACAGGTAGTAGACCCTTTTGTTCAGGGTTGTTAATGGTCAACATCTGATGGAAACTGGCAGTCCCGTATTTGAGTTGCAAGTGTTAAGATAATATAAAATTTTAAACTACCACGCAAAATTTTATTACTTTTTTAAAGTTATGTGTCGACTATACAGTCAGTTACACATAAATTTTAACGGTAAGGGTTGTTTGGTGTAAACCAGACTTTCACTTGAAGGAAACAGCATATTTTTGGATATCGAGAGAAGGAGACGATTTATTAATGTACAGTGTCGATCAAAAAAAAAGAGGCCACCTCTTGTGCGACTGTGTAAAATAGGCTTATGAGGGCGGTCGTCACAATGTAACAGAGTCTTGACAGGTCAGAATTTGGGAAGAAAGATATTCAATCAGACGATGAATGTGGGGCTACTGATGCCATTTAGGGTATTTACCTGACTAGATAGAATACTTTCTACAAATTTGTTATGGCTGAAATTCTTTACAATACCTCCCACCTACCCGCCTTCTTACCCTCACGAGAGAAACAACTTGACTCACACTAATGAAAATAAGTGAAATTCTCGCTCAAGACTCGGTCTCTTTTTTTTGATCGCCACTGTACCTGAATAAAGAAAACACCACACTCTCCAAAGTTGATCAGGCAATTTGCCACCCTCTATTTATTCATGGTTGAACAACAAACGATACTATTCGCCAAAACAAGTTCGGTTCATCCTCAGTACCAACAATAGTAGAAGAACGGTTCAAACAGCCCAAATTTCTCATCAACAATCGTTAAAAATTTTCGCCAATTGACTGTACAGTAACGAGCATATAAAAGAAACCGAGTCTTGAGCGAGGAATATCAGGTTTTTCCATCCGTGTGAGTCAAACTGTTTCTCTCGTGTTTGTCTACTCTGGAAAAAAGTCAGAATGGCACCTATAATTTCACTTCTATCTTTTGATTAAATATCTTTTTTCTCAAACTTTAACTTGTGAAAATACGACTGTCCTCAAAAGCCTGTTTTACACAGTCCCACGAAAAGTGGTCTCTTTTTTATGCTTGTTAGTGTACTATTCCGAATATTTGTAGACATTTCATGATATTTTAAATAGAATATAACAAGTAGTTTTTCATTTTCAAAATTCTTAAAGACCTCGAAATTAGTGATGCCCCTGGCTCTAGCCGAATGTATAAGGAGGTCCTGAGTGGAAATGTTTAACATTTTAAGGGTAGCATGTTGGTGGGCCATTAAATATAGAAGACAATGATTTTTTTGGACACGGCTTCCTACAATAATCCTTCAATTTTATATCCATTTCCTAAATAAACAGTTATTGTTTATTCGGTAATCGATTTATCTTTCTTTATTAAGGGCACATTTTACATACATTTACCCACTGATTACTGAATAAACATTATCATGTATTTTAAACAATAATGACATTAACTAGAATCGAAATATATGTATACTCTTTTCCTCTATTTAACTTTTATTGTAATCAACGATAATGGTTGTTTAAGCTTGATTCTTTAAATATTTAGTAATTGAGAATGTTTAAGAAAAAACTGTTAATTTCCTACTAGAAATTAGATAACAATAGAAAACTACCACCACCACTAACAACACAGATAAAACCGTATAATAGGGGTTGCATTTTAGAGGGTGATGAAGACATGTATTGTTTGTATGCGCCGTACTGTGTTTGTGTTGCTTGTTTGTTGAAAGAGCCAAGCAGTAGGGCGCGTCCTGTCTCTGGACCCTCCTCTCTAACTGTCACAGTATCCCTGATTATCCTTATTCTTAAGTTTTCCCTTCACCCCAACGTTCACGGCTCCCTATCTCTTTTTTTTTCTTCTTCGCCTTCTACTTCTCCTATTTTAATGTTGTCTCCCCATTTTTCCCCGGCCATGTTGATGGCCGTAAGCGTCTACGAAATTGGTTTTGAACTGATGCATTAATTGACAATTTGATGTCATTCTTCTAAATGGAGACTATGTGAGGAACTCTAATGGCTGACTGAAGTTGTCTTAAATTGAATAAATCGAATCATCTAAAAAGAAACTTTCAACATCCAGAATAACCTTCATCATCATCGTCATCAATAATGATGATAATAATAATAATAACATCATCGCCGATTTCTTTGTGTTTCTGTTTTCATTTTATTGTCTTTATAATATGGAGGAAAATTGATTATTTGCTTCAATTCGTAAAGTGGTAAATTTTGGAGAGTGAGTGTGGAATAGAAACACAGTGTGTGCACAACTGTGTATAGTGGCGGTAGTTACTGTTAGATTTGTTGATAAAATCAATGTTTGTTATCGCAATAGTACTAAGAATGTTGGTACAAAGCGGTATTGTGTTCGGCTAATAACACGACAGCAGCCGGATTGGCCCTATTATGTTCAAGATTGTATTACGGTATACAGTTCTGTGCTTGACGTCTTAGCAAACCCGGGCCCAGCTTGACAGACGCGACCCTCGAACTGCATCAACCCTCTGCACACATCTAATATAGTAGACTTACACGTATACATGTACATACCTACACACACACACACACACACATGTGTATTTACACGACGACTACCATTGACGGTGTACTGGAGTCTTTTAAAAAAGATTTCAATATTTTCCTCACCCGAATTCCGAATCAAAATATTTCTCTTCCTTTCAAACATCAATTTCCAATCCTTCAAACTGTCAATAGAGCCACAACCACCACAGCCTTGACTTTTCCATAACCCTCCCGTAAAATTTCATTCTTTACTCACCCACTCCCAAGCCCCATCCGAAATAGCCTCGAGATTTTTCAATTTAATTTCAATTTTAATTAAATTTATTTGGTTGTTCCATTTTGGGTTGTGTTGAAATTTCGTTTCTTATCAGAGTGTGGGAGCGGTGGTCTTCTATAATTGACGCAAAAACGTGTCTGAATGAAAGACGAAGGAAACCAAGTCAGAATTAATTAAAACATCTCTAATTACTGGCATTAATCGAGTCGGGTAACGACAACACGCCCGTCTTTGACGACAAAGCTTGCCATAAAATAATTAAATATCAAAATTGAGACAAATTTAATATCGGGTATATACCGTTTATGTTTTATAGCGTGCTATATGCCAACAATCAAGCAATGAAAAATATAACTAAATAATATTGATTTTCCTTTAATATTTCTATCATTAGATGACATTATGGCTGTAAATTGGTTGTTGGGAGTTGCGGGGGCGGAGCGGCTGGTCGATGTTGGAAGTACAACAACGTTGCAAGTTAATTGCCTTAATGGAGTCTAATTAGAATAGGCCCAGAGGCGGAGTTTAGATTCACCTTGTCTATTCTCTAGTCCTTTCTTCGTTAGACTATAGAATTTGTTAATTAAATCTTTAATCTGACTCTGCTTTGTCTACAATTTCCAACCACCTTATCGTCACAATTTACAAGAAATCAAAACATGACTTTAATTAAATTCCAACCGCATTTATTAGAGAGTCATAGAAAAAGGGACCAATTATAAAAACTAGGTCTCTGTTGTTGACACACTCAAAACATATTCAATTACAAATTTTGTTTAACTATATACATATATGTATAACAAAGTTATTGTATTTGTCCTGATATTACATGAAACTTGTCGATACTAAAGTTAATTTCCCTAATAATCGGTTCTGGTCCTTCGAAAACAGTTAATAGCCTTTATTATCGTTGAGTTTTTAGGGGGTGAGATTGTTCGTTATTGACGGTGGTCGACAAACATCAACCCTGCCGCTAATAAATTGGTAGTTACACACATCAATGTCGCACAACGACAGTCTTTTGTTCCCTTTTTACAATATAGTGTCTGCCAGTCTAATAAGACAACCCCCGCGTGTGTGCTGTGTAATTTGCACCGACACGTGGCATTCACGTGACGACTACTGACGTCAGTTTTGCAATTGTTTAAAAATTAGTTCCTATTACTATGGCTTATTAGTTGTATTGAAATAGTACCTATCATCGAGTATTATTAATATGGGGAGGATTGAAATTATCCCAACTAAAAGATTTGTTTTCTATTTGTTTAAAGTAGTCTGTCTATACATATACAACAATTTTCTATGCTGTATACATATGTATGTATACCTACCTAATGTAAGATCATTGAAAAAAGGGCGGTCTGATCTAAGCATCTATTGTCAGGTCGCAATCTTTCAAGACTTCTCACCTTACCAATATCGAATTTCTTGCTACTGAGCCATCTCATATACCATCCGCCCATTCTTCGACACGGATGTGAATTTCAATGGGTCTTTTTATTTAAATAGAGACGATAATTATCAACATTTCAATTAATTAAAAGCGTATTTTCTATATTTGAATTCAACAATAATATTGTATTATTTATTTCTAAATAGGGGTTTATATGGGGGAGGTTGAAATCAAAAATTATTCTCCAAGTGAGTAATTCTGTTTGGTCGCTTTTAAATAAAGCTTGTGGGTCTTGGCAGTTTTGCGCTCCGGTGCCCATCACACCCCAATCTTTGGTCGAATGCATTCAACAGCTCACGCAATTGTTATATAATAGAGTTGAAGCCTTGCCTCAAAGGAATAGTTGAAAGGGTGATGGTCCTAAACGGTCTGATATTTTGAAAAGGTGACGGCACTTGAGAGGATACTCGAAAATTTTTCTGTTACTTTACTTTTTATAAAAAGCTGATTCCATTTTATTCAGATTTCCTTTCTATTTGGCTGTGTGTATTGTTCATCTGAAATGTTTGATCAATATTGTACAGTCGGATGAACAGTTAAATTGTTTCGGATTGATTTAAAACCCTTTTCAATTCAATTTCAAACAAGAATGGATTATTTATTAACCGTTGAATTTTGGTAACGTACAAATACAATTTCAAATAGCTTATTTCGTTTAGAAACGAAAACATCAAGGGTTGCAAAAGATTTTAAGTCAATTTGTCTCAAAAGTGCAAAATTGACTCTTAAATAAAGCAATACGAAAACAATTTTGTTGTAGAGTGTGGCGCATATAGAAACACCCTTCCTCTATTTTCCTTCTATATTTGTGTTGGTGTGTGTTTAGGTATATTTAGGTATATGTTCAACACATCGAACTGAATTTACGGAAAAGGAAATACAGGAGGCGGTAAAAAGCAGCCAAAGCGATAAAGATGGGTAAAGAGGGCCGCGATCCTCGACTGTTATATAAGTGTGGGAATGGAAGCAGACGGCTTAGACGCGACCATCCAGAAAATTCGTTTGTGGAAAATGGAACCGAGTTTTTCTGAAGACAAATGATGTGAGGGTGATGTGTATCCATATTAATGCAGCGTTCACGCCAAACGATTTGGCCTTTCCCCCAAAAACGGATTACTCTTGTCTTCCTTTAACTACCCTACACACATACATACATATACAGTATATATGGGGATAATTAACAACGAAAATTAGATGGTGTTTCAGCTAATGGTCCGGAATCATCGTTTTTATTTTATTAGGGACGGGGGACGAATCGTTGTGTAGAGAAGAAAAGGGCCTTGATCGGAATACATCCAGATGGTCTTATTATTATTATTATTATTTTTTTTATTACAGTAAATTATCTTAATCTAGTGAGAACTGTTCCATTTGGTTATTATTATTATTATTTTTATTCGATAAGGGGATTTATTACTGAAATATTTTTTCTTAGTTTGTCAAATTGATTAGAAAGCTAGCAGGCGATATCTATACTTAATTAGTTCTAAAACTGTAATCTAATTTGAAATGTTTAACGTTTGATTCGCAAAACGAGGTGATGAGTTGGTTGATTGAATTTATAAAGTCTGGCAGATGATGTGAAACTGGGCAGATGTTGAAGGAGTTTGTAGTGGAACAAGCGGATGGAGGTGGCGGCAATGGCGGCAACAGCAGGATACAGAACTTTGACTCACTATCTATCTCTCTTACTATATGCCCGTTGATTAGTGTTTATAGCAGCTTTCATTAAAACTTTGATTAATAACCGCTAAATTGAGTGTTAAATTCATTACACAAAGTGAATAAATTGAAGATTAATTAACCATTGATAATTTAAACTCGCTAGGCCGTAGCTTAACAAGGTTAAAATTTGCATTTGAGGACGGAAAGCACTTTACAGGCATAAACACAATTAGATAGGGGACAACATTGGCGGGGGTTCAGGGGCATGGGTGGATTTCTGCCTCTTCACAACCCTTTTCTTAACAACATAGGTGTACAGATAAACTAACACAATAAAAATAACGTACCCCACTGATGTTCTTGGCCGAGATAATTATTTGTTAGTGTATCTACTAACTGCATATAAACACTACCACTTCATTAAGCAGAAGAAGGGTTAGCCGGAAGTGTCAAGTGCACGCGCATTTCCGACGTCCATATGGACCATCAACATCCATCAACTTCTAATGTTGATAATCCAACACGCGAGGGGGCGATTCGCACGTTGTTTCAATTAATTAGTCTTTCCGACAATTATTGAGAATTTACTTTCTTTTTTCCTGTTGCAATGTACCTACGTGTGTGTGCGCGCTGAATAATATTGAAGGGTGGAGAGATTTGGCCTTGATTAAGTGGTGTATTTAAGTTTTGCGTGACAGTATTAATACCATTATTAGACACGACATTTGGAATTATTTTATCAGCGGCTGGGACGCACGAGGACCCTTATTTCCTGCCATTTATTAGTAATCACGCGCAGCACTGGCCTTTTCTTACCCCGTGCCAGCTTCGTGATCACGTTAATTATGCCAACTACCACCCTTGCATGCTGGTGTGTGTATATATACGGCATATACAGAGGTTCATTGCACATATCCCATTACAGACTTGACAGTATGTTGTTGTTTGGTTGAAATCGTTAGTCCTCATATACCTAATGTAAGATAAATTAATTTTATTGTTGACTAAACAGCCGAAGATTGTTGTGCCGAATCGGCACGCGATACGAATTTTATACATGTTACAACTTACGAATGGTTTACTACAAACTATAGGGGTAGTTGTAGTGTTTCTACAGTTGGAAGGATATTAACAACAAGCAGTTCTTGTCTGTTATCAAAAAAAAAACGAGGTCTAGGGGAGGAATAGAGAGGGAGAAATCAGAAAGTTTAAATTAAATTTCCGTTTTTGAATTGCACGCAACAAGCTAGCCAATTGGCGTTTTATGTATACGAAAGTAGACGAAGGGATGAGAATTGTGGGGCGGCCGCCTGAGGCCCACAACTCTCCATCTTCTTCTCTAACAAGTATATACCTAAGCGAAAATCGCTTTCGTTCAACATGTATAGAAGATACGTTGAAGCGATGTGTCTGTCAGAGGCCGATATGAATCGACGAGCAAATAAAATAAAAAGACACAAAGTTATTCAATTTAGACGAATTTTCCAGGCGAGTTAGAGGTATATTGAATCGTGGCAATTTTCAACTAGAATAACTACTACACGGGGTTATTCACATCGGACGATAAGTGCTTATAGCAATTCACATTATTTACTATTTCAAGATTTATAGAAGGGTCCCTGGAGAACATTTTACCAAAATTAGAAGCTTATAGCTCTTTTGGTCAAAAAACTCGCTTGTCGTAATCTTCAAAAAGTGGTCAAACACGTAAAATGACTTAAAGGATCATCTTAACATTGATTTTTTTTGCTTTACTCCATTTTATTCTGGAAAAGGTAGAAATATTTAGCATTTTTCCTAGAATGCAATTGAGAAAAATGAAAAAATCAATGTTGGGAAGGTTTCCGAGTCATTCTTAAAGCCTCTTTACATTATCCGATGTTTATATTGGATTTTTCTATTCAATTTTATATTCGAATTCATCTTGAATCCGAGATATTTTCATTTTTACATTATCCGAGCCAGTTGCATACATATGCAGGAGCTAAGGTCCACTTTACGTTATTAGAGTTTACATCCGATTTTTTATTCCGAGCAAATAACAGACAAAGTGTCCTCCTCATACCATTCGATTTCCTGTCACATTCGAGATAGGTTTTCATCCGACTTCTTCAGAATAGAACGGTCTCTAATTCCATCCGAGATTTAGTCCGATTTGCCAAAAATTGTCTTGCGCAGTATGCTGTATTGAGAATTTGAGGTTATACGCCAGTTGAAAGCATAGAAGTGGCGTGGTTTTTTTTTGTGTTTCTTAGTATCAACTAGTCTACGATACCAACGATTTTTAAATATTAGGGCCTGCGTACACATGCAACTGACTCGGGTAATGTAAAGATGAAAATATCTCGGATCCGAGATGAATTAAGATATAAAATCGGAAATAGAAAAACCGGATACAAAACTCGGACAATGTAAAGGGGCTTTAAGATTTCAAAATCGTTGATACCATAGACAAGTTGGTACTAAGAGATATCAAAAAACTCTCGGATAAAAATAGAGATCGTTCTATTCTGAATAAATCGGATGAAAACTCGAAAGCTTTCTCAGATGCGGAAACTCGGATCGGAAGTCGAATGGTGTAAAATTTGTCGTTTTATTTGCTCTTAACAAGAAATCGTATATAAGCTCGGTTAATGTAGAGTGGACTTTAGTCGTTTATTTGCATGCTTAGCTCGTTTTTGAAAATCGCTACCTTGTCGAAAACAAGCGTTATGCAGGGTGAACCAAAATTCGCGGCACAGCTTAGTGACACGTTGTTGGACAGATAACAAGGAACATGAGATAAAT
>JAZBGW010000996.1:3508-18544 GCA_037464815.1 Mylabris variabilis
CAATGACTTTTATTAAGAAAATTACTGTAACAAAAATAAATTTATATCACTTTAAACCGAATTTTAATAAATAAATAAAATTTTCTAATTAATAAGGAAAAACTTACGCAACCCATCTTCTTTTTCTTTGAATACATAAAAGAAAATGATGATCATATTTTATTTATCAAGATAACACTTTGCTAAAAAATCACAATAAACATTGAGTTATACTGTGAGAATTTTTCAATAATTTCCATACAAAGATTCAAACATTCAACGACAATGTACAGTTATAATAACGATATTTATTATATCTATATCTAGTATTTTCACTTCTATTTGACTGATTGTGAGTAAAATTTTGAATAATAATAGTGTTAACAATAGAGCGATTTGCCTTCTGCCAAAAAAGATTATTTATGACATATCATATTTTACAAAAATGTAAAATTTCATTAAACGCTAATATTTGTATTAATGATGAACAGGTGGACAGAAAGCAAATCTTTAAAATGTTAGGAATACTTTTGTTCTTTCAAATTCTTAGCCCATTTCTTTGTCTTTTTTCACAAATTTACATGTCACTTATGAAAATAATTCAATGCTTTCATTTTCTAACTATAGTAACCCTCTGGGCCTTGCGAATTTTGACTTACATATATGTCAAAATATTTACAACACATACCAGATGCGAACGACATTTATTTAAGATCAGGTACTTTTACCCCTACATTGTCCATTGCTATTCACTAAAAAACTAGGCAATTTTATTTTTGCACTTGTCAATCTCAATTTTGAATTTAATCCCAAATATTTCCGAAAGTGCAAAAAATAACGTATATAACTCGGGACTAAAGTGCTTCCTCTTGTCTCTTGAGTGGTTTATTGCCCTCGGGGCTTCCACTCTCGGGACGAAATACCCCACTTTAGTCCTTTGTTATACAATATACTATTATGCACTCCAACCACAAAGTAATTTGACTTATAAGTCGAAATTCACAAGACCCAGGAATCTTCTATATCTGCTAAATTATTTTCCTTTATTTCAAATTTTTGGAAAATATGATACGTCATAGACAACTCTTTTGACAGAAGGCAAATTGCTCTATTGTTAACACTATTACTATTCAAAATTTTACTCGGCTAAATGGAGGTAAGAATACTATACAGTTAAGGCATTGCAACTATTTATATACTGTTAACCCAAAGTTAGTTGGCACAAGTCTAAATAAGGTTTTCGGAATAGTCCCTCAACCGATGGTATTCATTCGAGAAACTTTTGAAACTTAAGGTGCACTCATTCCGATATACCTATATGAAATGCATTACCTTTATTATAATAATAATAATAATAAAACAGAAATTCAACTACAGACCACTCATCTTATGCAGATATTTATTTAAATCAATAAAAATAAAACTTTTTCAAATGGCAATTAACTTTCCTTCATTCATTATTTCCCAATAGATTTCATTGAAATACAAAAATATACCGTTTGTATTTAGGATTTCATAATCAAGGAGCGTGCATAATTTTGTCGTTATTTCTCTTTAACAATGATTAATTATTTATTGATTTAATTTTAATCAACGAAAGGGTAATTTATTGTAAAATTTAAGTAGGTATTAATCTATAAAATTACGAAAATAAATTATTAATAATTTAATTTTGAATACAAATACTTTTTTCTTATTGAATGTTCTCATTGATATGATTTTAATTATTGTTATTATTATTATTAAAATATAAATAATTCTAGATTTCAATGAGACTTTGTATTTTTAAAACTATTTAATTATCAATTTGGGTCATTTTAAATTATTTTATAATGTAACAAATATATTCTGAGAAATTATTAAAGGTGTTGATGCTCTAAGAAATTAACAAAAAAATTAAAATAGTCCACAAATAGTCTAATTTGTATTCTTATTATTATTAATGTAAATTAACATCTTTAATTTAAATGATAGACTTGAATTTTAAAATAAACTTCCTAGAAAATTTGTATGATAAGAATTGTTTTTAATAGAGAGAATCTATTACTTAAATTTTTGTTTCAAAAGTGTTAAAATTCAAAATACTCCTCAAAAAGACTGTTTAAATCGACTCTTTTTCGCGATTCAATCACAGAAAATTCGATAAAAATTGATAAGTTAAAAAAAAATGTCTTAAAATTTTGCCTATAATTCAAGACTTTATCTTTAAAATCAAACATGTTTGTGTTGTTATTTATTATTGTCATGTTTGTGTTGTTAATGTTAATGTTGTTGTGATTTAGTGTGCAACGTCTAGTACATAGTGCATAGTAACACAAATAGCGTCTATTGAAAATCGAATTTCCAAACAGAATTTCAAAATATTTTTCACTTGTAATGTTATGGTCGTAAAGTAGATAAAATTTCCGATATTTTCATACCAATCAAGAGGCAAAAAGATGAATTTTAATATTTGTAAATAGAATGAAAAAGAGGTTCAAATTTTTCCTAAAACTCACCCAATTTTCAGAAATCGATTTTAAGCGAGCTTCATATCCTCGGCTTTCACGTTACCTTTCTAAATCCGAGAGTATGGATTTTCTATTTTGAAAATTATACATGGCATCATTGTTGGATTTTTTTTTAAATTTCCTTCAGTTATCAGAAAACTAACAAACTTATAGGGAAAATTCTTAAATATTTGGAAAACTCTTTCAATTTGCCATCTAAATTAATTGAAAAATATTCAAAATCGATAATATTGGCTAAGTTTTAGCCAGTTATAAAAGAAAATGTACGAAAAAAACAGGGTCCAAGCTTTTTATCTGCCATTCAGAATTTTATCACATTTTCCAAAATAGAAAACTGTAGAGCATGCAACTTGAAATGCTCTATCCAACGCATATCAATTTTTGACATTATCTTAAAAAACAAGCGAGTAATCTCTGTTTGAAAATTGACTATTTTCACACGCCGAATCGAAATATAGGTCCGGAATCCCCTTAAGCCACCCCTTACTGGCCCCTGGTACATTTTTTCAAGTTTAACTCAATGATAGACGTAAAAAAATTCGCATTTAACCATTTTTTTTTCAAAGAAAAATGCATAAACAATTATTGTCATTATACTAAATCATGATTACTTAATAATTTTAATTAAAACTCCAACAGTTTAGAATAAAAATAAATGAAGAAAACATACCATATAATGAAGACTATTTCTAAAATTTGCTGTTTCAATCCTTTTACAAACATTCTCTTTATTATTTTGATCATCATTATAATGGAATGGTTCATCATAAACATGCTCTTCTTTCCCATCATCATCATCATCATTTGTACATTTAATAAAAAATCGCGAATTTGGTTCCTTTATCGTCTCATATTTGGATTTAATTAGATTTAAATTGTTTAAACAATTAAAATTAATCGTACCATTACATAAATTAACAATTTCACTATCATAATTCACTGGTAGATCCGGTAAGTTACGTTTTGATTTGCTTTTAAACAATAAACTATCATCACTATCTTCACCTGATGTTGTTGTATCAATTGTTTTGCTAAGTTTTTTCGTTTTTATACGATTATTACGTAATGCATCTTCTAATTTATTTAACATATACCTTGGATCTTTTCTTAAATTATTCGATTTTATTGTTAATTCTTTATTAATGATTGTGGTTTTAATTTTAGTATCAGTAGTATTAGTAGTTATAGATGGTGATAATGGTGTTGTAGTGTGTAAAAATGATTGATTCTTTTCTAATAATAACACTTTATCATCTTTGTTATCATGTTGAAAAGTACGTGGCGGTTTCTTAGGTGCTGGTCCTTTTGGTAATGGCCGTTTCAATGCTGATTTTAACGTATCTGTTAAGGTTATATCTTTCGTATTTTCGACTATATTTGAATATATACGGTTATCACTAATTTGACAACGTAACGATTTCGGTATCGGTTTAGTATATAACATTGATAAGTCTACAGGTTTTGGTCTAATTGCTTCGATATCGCCAACAATTTTTTTACTACACTCATTGCTATTATTACTATTATTATTATTATTTGTATTATGTGATGGCTGATCAAATTTGCTTCGAATTAAAGCAAAGTCATGGCTACTTTTTGATTTAATCAAAACAGGTCTTTGTTGTTGTGGTTGTTGTTGTGTTCTATTATGATTTAATTCAGGCACTTTATTATCAACATCATCAGTCTTTCTATTTGTTTTATCACAGTTTTTCAGCTTATTATTATTATTGCGATTATTCTGTTGTACACGTTGGAAAGTATATTTTTCTATATTTTTATCCAAACGAAATGCTGGTGTACGTTTTATATTATTCTTCTTAATTGGATCACTCAATTGTCTTGATATCGTCAATTTATTATTGTTAAAATCACCATTCTTGTCACCATCATTGTTGATAAGTTTGCAACGAGTCAAATCGTTTTTTATAACATTTGTTTTAATGATTCTCTCATTATTATCGTTATTATTTTCAAATTTACTACGTATAGATTTGACTCGATTACAATTCTCTGGTGGTTTATACATTTTTCTATATCAATTTAATCCAATTTAATTAATGTAATTAGTCACATTATTACCATAAACAATAACCGGATATTATTTTTTTTTCTTTCTTCTAAATCGAAGAATTGTTAGTAATTATAGCGACAGGTATATAATGTAGCGGTAGTAGTAGGAAGAAATTTGGTTATTGAGATAGATCTGTAAATAAAAATAAAAAAAAATACAAGAACAAAGCGACTTACTTAATTAATTAATGGAATAATTATTAATGAACGAAATAATTAAGTTCCAAACATAAAACACTTGAAATTCTTCACATAAATACACATACACACATCTCTACACACAACATACAACCGTTGTAAAGATTAATAACAAAACTACTTACAATTTTGAGTAATTGTTGTGGTTTTAATTAAGGGAGTTTATTAATTTTGATTAATTAAATACGAGTGACGACACTTTTAACACGAATTTTAACCGTCCGTTTCTTTGGCTCACATTTGAACTCTGCTGGAAAACTTTAATGTGTGAATGTGTGTACTCTGTTTATGTGTTGGTACATGGCGACTGTTAAGAAATGTCAAAATAAGTGTCAAGGTTATTGCTAATATAGACAACCAACAATGCATACTTATACAGGGTCTAGTTGAAAAGTATGTGTTGAGAGAATGCCTCGGGCACTGTTTTGTTCCCGCTTGTCGTCGTCGCACCCTTGTGTGTACTCTCTCCTGAATTTCCTTTTTTCGTTTTATTAATTATCGTTGTACATTTTGCATAGTCAAGTAATACTCTGACTTAAAAGAAAGATAAAGGTAGGACCAACTTAATACACATCTAACTTATGCCTCAGCAGCCTCAGCTAAATATGAATAGACCTGATTAGTGTGACGTATTCTCCCCTCTTCAAGAAGTCCCAACTAAAATTTGAATCGACCTTATTTACTAGTTACATCAGGTATACGGTAAACTTTGTTTCTATTTTGTGAAGGAATGATAAGTAAATAAGAATTCAAAAGTTTCTTTATGACTTTCAATCAAATTTTCCCCGCCGTTGTGACGTCACCATTAGTGAGGTCCATTGAGTCGATGTATTTTGTTGAAGATTTATCAAGCTAAGCTAAGCTCAGACCTACGTTTTCATATTGATTGTCAATTTATCTGACACGAATATACATGTGAAACTAAAAACTTGATGCGATCGTTAATAAAACTGAGATTTATAAACTATTTAAATTTTAAATTAGGTTAGAAATCTGGTTTGTTGATCTAAACGACGACTTATGTTTTCTCTAAACCTAGAATAGCGACAACAATGTATTGATAACTGACATGACGTCATCGATTGTTTTCTATTGTCAAATATGTGTCAAATTGGGTGAGATCATTTTTGTTAATAACAATTTACATTATTTTTTTCCTTGGGTAGGTCTTTGATTATTTCCCTCAGGTTACAATAATGGGGTTATTTGGGAAAACACCTGAACGAAATCCTAAAGAAATGGTAATATATGTTATATATTTATTTTTAAATTAATGAATTGAATTGAACATTGTAGGTTAATGAATGGACACATAAATTACGCAAAGAGGGCTATCAATTAGATCGACAGATACGTGCAATTAAACGTGAAGAAGATAAAATTAAACGTTCGTTAAAAGAAGCAGCAAAAAAGAACGATAAAGAGACCTGTTTAATATTGGCAAAAGAGATTCTAAATGCCCGTAAAGCTGTCAATAAAATTTACACATCTAAAGCACACATTAATTCAGTAATGTTACAAATGAAGAATCAATTGGCCACTCTTCGTGTCGCTGGTTCTCTAGCAAAATCCACGGAAGTCATGCAAGCTATGCAACGTTTAATTCGTGTACCTGAAGTGGCACAAACGATGCAAGCTATGTCAAAAGAAATGATGAAAGCCGGTATTATTGAAGAGATGTTAGATGACGCAATGGATGACCTGGAAGATACAGAAGAGATTGAAGAAGCAGCACAAGGTGAAGTCGATAAGATCTTATGGGAATTGACTGAGGGTAAATTAGGTGAGGCGCCAGCACCACCGATTGGTGAAGGTACATCAGCAAGGGTACCATCAGCCCATGAAGAATCCGAACCGGAAGCGGAAGAGGATGAGGAAGAGTTGGAAGAGATGCAAAGTCGGCTGGCAGCTTTAAAGTCATAATTGTAAATATTTTGCTTTAATTGATTGTTCCACCATTTAAGAAACTAATACAGGGGGTCGTAGTCTTGTTTATAATTTGTAACAAATTTGAGGTTTGTTAAGATAACATGTGTTTTCTTCCAAATTTGAAACCAAAGTTGGCTCTAAAAGTTTTGCGTTGAGTGTACAATTTTTATTGAATGTTGCAACTATTTACTGATCTTACAATTAAGTTTCCATAGTCAACTTCAGTTTTCAATTTAAAAATATTCCAAAGAAAAACATGGCGAAGTACGAGTCTCAATAGCTTTATATACACCCTGTATTTCTATATAATAAGGAACAAAAATGTTGCTATTTTTCTAAACTGTATTTGTGATTAATAATTTAATTGTTTAGAGTACTGTAAATATTTAAATAATAACTCTAACACGAGTAAAATTACACCTAACGCTTATTAAGCAAAGTATTAATTAAACTTTTAATTATACGAATGTTTGTGTTGTTATTTAATGGATTTTCACCAAAGAATCTATCGTCGTTTCTTCTTCTCTTGCTTTCTTGACCGGTGATAAGGTCGCCGAGGTGTATTCTGTGGTGTACTATGTTCAGAACTTTCATCATCACTCTCGCCCTAATCAAATAACAATAAAGAATTCTTAATGATTTATTGAAATATCGGTAGAATTATGAGAAACATACCCGTGATAACCAATTGCTATCATCACTTGATTCAGGTAGAAAAATACACGCTGCTAAACAAACAATTTGAAATAAAGCACCCAAATATAGTCCATAACGGACTATAGTGGCTGTCATATCTTCTACACCAATATTTATTGCAGCATTCATCTTGAAAGTTAATTTTAAAAAGGAGTAAATAGAATCAATTAAAAGGCAAATTGATAGAATTTCGAAAAATCAATAAATTTACAGGGATCTGTAGATCTGTCAAAATTGACAGATCTACAGGATTGCCAAATCACTGCCTCAAGGCATAGATGTCTATATACAGCTAGATGCAGAAATTCTAACAATAAATTTGACGTAAGGCTAAGTCGCTTGACAGTGGCACCAACCTTACCTCGTGTAACTAACAATAGTTTTCCCTAAATTATTGTGGAAAAATTCAAACATTTTTATAATAGCATATTATACGAGGTTATAATCAGTGCTATTATTACCGAGAATGAAGGTTACAACCCGCTTCGCTCGCTCGTGTTGTAATCATTCGAGGTAATAACAGCATATATTATAATGAGTTGTATGCTATACTTTTAGGTACGACTTATTTCTAAGTGTATTGGTACTGGTGCTGTACAAGAATGTTTACCGCTTCTTCATCATTTTTTATTATAAAATCGCACAAAAACGGACACTTTAGAACTATTTGTTAAAAATGTCTCTTTTTCCTTATTTTTTGTCGTTGATATAGTCTCTTACATTTGACATTGATTTCGATATTTGCTTCTGCGTAATTTTGCATTCTGCAATTAGATGTATTAAACTAAAACTAATGTCTAATCGCGACACTCCAAATTCTGAGTTTAGGAGTTTCCATTTTTTTGAACGTTATTCTTTTTCCTTCAATAATTCAGGAAGGACTTTGGAAAAAGTAAATTACTTCTAGTGAGAATAGTTATTAAAGTTGGTGACAATTTGTAGTGATTCACTGCCAATCGACTTTGCGTTAGTTTTTTCTACCTCCTCCACCAATTTTCTGCATGTAGTTGTATATAGACATCTGTGCCTAAAGGTTCAATTTACATCTATTTGACGTCACAAGATTCATGTTCAATGTTGCCATTTTTAAAATTTTTCTCCAAGTTAAGGACGAATTATGAACACAATACCAACATTACCGCCAAAAATTCAATTAGGCATGGAATTTAAAAGAAATTTTTACCTATACAATTAAGAATATTTTTATACACTGTCTAAAGACGTTGTGGAAAAAAAATATAGCGAAAACACCAGGAATTATTGATTAAATTAGGAATTTATAATATTTCATATTTAGTCTTATTAGACAACACAATTTTTTGTTTATACGATTATCAACAATGTAGAAATAAAAAAATTTACGTTATATTGAAATAATGAGTAGTGAAATATTAAAAACACATCGAAGATTTATTGAAAAAAATCATGGAGAAATATGGATTAATAATAATTATATAATTTATAAATATTCACATATAAAATAACAGTAGTAAGTAAAATTATGGAACATCACTGATTTTGTTTATTACAAAAACTTAAGTCAAATGGAAGAATAAATTACATAATAATAATTATTATTATTAATGGGAATGTTTCAGTTTTCCTTTCCTATTCTTTTTATTCTTATAAAAAAATCAAAGCAAATATAAACTACACATATCCGGATAGGTTTTTTTGTTATTATTATCATCATTAATTAAGTCGTTTGATTACTAGCGTGATTAACTGACTTGAATGTGATGTGTCTAAAAAAAAAAACGTTCTTCTCCGCCCTAACAGCGAAGTAAATCCAAATAAAAACACTATAAACTAATGACTGGTTTCTTGTATCTATTTACTAATTTCCAATATTTCATATATTTAATATAATCTGTCATGAAAATATATCTGTTCAATTAACATTTATTCGTACGAATAATAATTTCTCTCACTTTTTCTTTTTTTTTTTGTTATAAAACTAACATTAATTTATTTTTTTAAATTATATTAATTGAATTGAATTAAATATCTGTATAACTTATGGCAAGACTATCGTTTACGTTCACAATCAACATTGTGATAATTGTAAAATAAATAATATGGCACTTAAAAGTATCTTTACAGAAAGAACAAAAAAAGAATGTCAAATTTGTACTGTAACAAAATTATTACACACAACATTTAAACGTCTATTTTCCGATATGCAGTACATTTCGCTTTTCTTTTTTTATCTATAAAAAATATAAGTATATAAAAAAATTGTATTGTGCCCTTATTAATTGAAATAATTACTTTGAAACAAAAAAAGATAACATTTAGGAATCTAAGCTTAACAGTGTGCTAAAATTGTAAATTACAAATTGTATTTCTTTTTTTTCTTCAACAAACAACAGGAAGAATTTGCATTTATAATACAATTAATATTTGGCAAGTTTGGTTGTATAATATTAAAGCCCATTAAACAACGGACGTCTTTTTTTTCTCAACAATTATCGATATAATTGTCCAGCAATTATATCCTTTTTTTTAAATACAGGACAATTTTAGACCTGTGTGTCAACAATATTTTTGTTCCTAGGAAACAATTAAATAATAGAATGTGCACTTTTATGGAATACGTGTAAAAGAATGAAACAATTTAAGACACGGATGTTGCATTGTTAATATTTTTTTCTTGAAAACAATTAGAGAACAAGGGAGGATAACAGTAACACTACAAAAACGAATTAAAAGTGCCACTGAGATCCTCCCTTATGACCTCATTCACCACCACCACCACTTGGTGTACTGGAAGCCCATCGATCAAATTCAATACCAGAATCTGGACTAACACCAATTTGGGCTAATGGACTTAAAAATTCCACATGTTGTCGACATTTACAATCATCAATACGTCCACAATTTGGACATTTTGTTTTATTTGTTGTTTCCATTTTACTACAACCTTCATTATTTGTTGTTGTTGTTGTTGCTATTGTTTTTGTTGATGATGATAAATGATTCTTATGTTCTAATTTCTCCATTAATGCAACAGGACTCTGGGAAGACACATCTAATTTTAATTCGCGCTCGAAATTATATAATTGCTCCATAAAATGGAAATTCGGGGCTATATTGGATTTACGTGAACGTACAACATTGAAGGCATCGTTTAAATTAAGGGAACATTTGTACATTAGATAAGCCACAGTTATTGTAACTGAACGAGAAATGCCGGCCAAACAATGGACGAGAATGCCCTTTTGACGCGACCGGGCCTCATCTGTAAAACAAGAAAATATTAATTATTATAGAAAAAAATTGTTATGAATCAAATATGATACAATGATCAACGAAAGATTGGGTATGTGAAGGAGAAATAGGAAGACAGATAGGCAGGCAGGCAATGTGAATGGAAACCACCTCTGTCGTTCCTTTCAGTGACCTAGATTTCACCACCATTCATGTCTCTGTTGAATGAAAATGTAAGAGAGGGAAAAGGTGGAGAGAAAACATATACACACAGTATGGGGTGCTATTATGGGGGTGGTGTTGAAATGGAGAATATTGAACGAAACTGACAGAATGAAATGGAGTTCAATGAAAATTAAGGGTGGAAACAAAGATGGAAGTAAGTACGCTTAGTCATCCAATTCAACAGTGAATGTAGGTAAAAATAGGGAGGTGGTGGTGAGAGTGATCTGGTAGGTAGTCTATTGATTTTGGAGGCTGACCGTTTTCTCTCTTGTTCTATATACATAGGTATACGGTTTAGTATCTAAATATGTACATATTTTGTATACATATGAATATGTAGGCGTGTGGGAGTAGTGATTGGTGCTTTTAGTATAAATGGTGAATTTTCAGTATTACACTAAACGCCTACACTAACTCTAAAATAAATACCCACGTTCATAGAATAAACGAACGTAAAATTTGATTCGATGAATGATAGAAAACATGAGGGAGAATATTTCAATAAATTAAAGAGGAAGTGTGGGGGGTATTAACCGACAAATAAATTTATACATACATATATAACTGTTTTAAATAGATCAATGACAAACATACCTATAAATTCTATAGCTTTTGGAAAATGACTAGCCAAATTCTGAGACCAATGATCTGTTATTGGTATTTGCATATACTTTATATTGCCCACATTTTCAAATACATTAGGCAAATCTGGTGTAACATTCAATATATACTAAAAACAAACAAAAAACAAAACATAGAAGTAGAAGAATAAAAATAAAATATCCATAAATAATATACAATTAAATATTATACAGGGTGATTCACGATTATGCTCCATTAAAAATATATGTAGCCTTTTTATAGAAGGTTAATACACAACAGTGTATTTATTGCAGTTTTAGATTTTACGGTTAAATCGAAGAAAACTTTGATATCTAACACGAACAATATTTCACACATTTGGTCTTTTTATACTTTTAACAGGGCGATAAATCGTGAATCATTCTGTATAAGATTGTTTTGCTTACTTGGATCCCATGCCTCGCCAACGATTGACTATCTTCACTATTTGCTGCATTACCAAGAAATAAATGTGGAAGAATTTCAACAGGAAATTCTCTATCCTCTTCTAAACCTATACAATAATTTCGATTCAATATTACAAAGGAATTTTAAAAATTGATAAAAAAAAAACAACACCTCCTACCTAATGAACTATCACAACGATCATCAGTATCCGAACTATCAGTTGAACTATTTGCTGTTGATGATAAACTATCCATACTACGATGGGGTCGATGATGTAATGGTGGTGCTGATATACGTAACGATCTCAAACCCATTAATGGTAATGGATCTGGACCAGCTGCTGTTGGCATTGTATCTGAACTATCTAATAATTCTGTACAACTATCACACCATTCTGGATAAGAGGCTCGGAATGTTGGAAATCCATCTAAAAAAATTAACGAAACATAAAAATAATAAATAGAAATATGAAGAAATTAAAATATAGAAAAAATTTCATTATCAAACATTTTTTTTTTTCAAGAAATAAATGAGGTCAAATTCCATACTATATATGTATATGCATACTTCAGCTGTTATCAGGGTTGCTCTCACTGAAAATGCACCAAGCAAGCAAGCAAGCTGCGTTGCCAGGAAACCGACGGAATCAACCACATTTTCCAAGGGTAGGTACGAAAACTAACCATTTTTTTAAACCAGCGATTCTCATACCATTAGCCACCACCCATAATTAGGTAAATTCTATATAAAATTCTATTTTTTTCCTCCCTTAGTTCCAACTCCGTGAGTACTTTTAGCAAGAATTAGCATAGACTCATTCGACTAGAGCCCTATGAGTCGTACTTTCATTTCTAGAAAATTATTTTCGTAGCACGTTTAACAGTTTGAGAAACGCTGTTTCAAAGCTATTATATCAATAATGATAATATAAACTTAAATGGACAAACACAGGAAATAGAGCTATTTAGAAAAAGATAAAAACGATTATCACAAGAGGGATGTGATAATAAATATAACGAAAATCCGCTAACAGGTAAACAGCTTGTTTATTTTCAATGATTTACGATAAAAATATATATATATTTTTTTTATGATAAATCGATTCAAGTACTACCGGATGTCCTGTCAGTTATAAAAATAAATGCATAACGTTGTATTAAAATCCGGTATACATTTATTCTACATAGACGATACGTTTGTTTTTTCCGCCCGTTCCTTCTCTAAAATATTCAATTATAACATCAATTTCCTGTTTCATTTACAAGACACAATAAAAAATTGGTTTCAATTAAAAATATCCCATCCATGTTATAATTATGATCATAAAAGATGAGAAAATTAAATGAATCATTCACATAATTCTATTTGATAACTGAAAACTGACCAAACAACAACAACAGCACAACAATAAAAGCGGGAGCAGGAGGAAGATCATTTTTCTAATTATTATCATTCTTATAATGTATAGGCGGCAAGTTTTTTCTATGCGTTTTGCCATTTGACCTCTGTGGTTAAAAATTTAGTTTATTTTATAGTCGACAATTTGATACAATTCTTGGAAGTCTGACGATCTGTCCCCTTTTCAATTCTTTTACAGTCTGCAATACTTGAAAAATACTCGAGTTCTCCACACTCTTATAAATCGAATTAATAATGATTTGCTTAGATTGCATTTTGTTCCCATAACAGGAACAATAAGGTAAAATAGTAAAGAAATACTACTGAAGGTACCTACATAGATACGAACGGAAATCATGATGGATAAACATGATTTCCGGTTTAGATGTAAACAATATAATAATATTTGATTATAGATTTCGAGTTTAAAGAGAAATATACACATATGTACTTTGTATAATAAACATACAATCTTCTTTTACGTTATTTATAGCTAATATTCTCTGTAATTTTCGTTTAGAAAACGATTCGCCAGGAAATAGCTCGAACAATTTAACATTTAATGTAAAACAACAAAGAGATTATTATTACCTTAAAATACCTCAATAATTAAAATGGTTGAAGATTAGTTAGAACCGAAACAAAAATCAATCATGTGTTGTTTCTTCAACATGAGGATTAAGCAGTGGTGGCTCGTGACCTCAACGAGAGGAAAAGCAAGAAAAACTAATCATTACAGTGTAGATTATTGATAAAATTTTAGTAAAAAACAGAAGTGTTTATACACGAGCCGTCTCTAAAATTAAGCTGTCCTTTGATCAATCCAAAAGTGGTTCTTTAATTGTAAGTAGCTACATACTACACATTTTGATAACGGAAGATTTAAATGTGAAATTAATTAATTAATTCATTAAAGTAATTTTACATTGACACACTAAAGCTACTTATTCGCTAGGAAACATTACTCGCTATTGGATTATACTTTATGGAACTAAAATAGTGTACAGAATTTAGGATCTAAATGTGGTCGATTTAATGAAACTCCTATTAGTTGACGAGTTATTCGAAAAATATTTATGGGATTTGCAAGGGGCCCTGGAGATCATTTTAGCAAAACTAGAACTTCGTAGTTCAAAAACCTACTACACACTTAAAATATGACTTAGAACGACTCGATGCACCTCCCAACATTGATTCCTTCGTGTTTTTTTTTTCATGCACTCTGGAACAGGTGGAAATGTTTCGCATTTTTCGCCGAATGCAATGGAATGAAAGGTAAACAATCAATTCTGAGAAAGTCTTCGAGTCATTCTTAGTTGAAGTTCGTGTTTAAGTCATTTTTGAACATCGTAACGACTGTTTTTGGCAAAAAAACTTTCAAGAGATACGAGGTTCTAATTTTGCTAAAATAATCTTCAGCCCCTCACCTACAAATCATTGAAATATTTTTCGAATCGCTCGTCCACTAATAGAAATATTGTTGAATCGACCATATTTAGATGCGACACTCTGTATATGTGCCTAATCTCATATCGTTCATTCAAATTTCAAACACATTTCTATTTGAGCATAAATCATAGTAATTTTCCTTCAGTACTTATTCAGCAAATTAGAGGTCTTTTTGTACATTTGCAACATTTTAAAGATCTATTAAAAGTGTAAAAATAGTTCTTTATAACAAATATTTTTCTAAACCCAGTATAAAAATCAGTAACTTAGCTAGAACATAGGCTAAAAGTTTCTAAATCGTCTCTTTTTCACGGCTTAAAAACAAAATTTATTAGGTCCT
>JAZBGW010000997.1:0-12934 GCA_037464815.1 Mylabris variabilis
ATCTCCCATAAGGCTGACACTTCTATATATTATTCATTCAACGGTAATACTCTGTAGGTGGCAATGATTGATTAGAACAACATGTGGCAACGTGGCAATTATATATGTCAGGTTATGTTTATGGCTTACGTTTTTAACTATTAATTATATCGGTGTGTTAATTGAATTAAAAACTGTTAATTACTATATTAATTAATAAAAAGAATAAAATATGGAGCGTTGTCGTTTTTGTAATTGTCTGAAATCGTGTGAATTTTGTGAAAATATTTTTGATAATAAACAAACAGATCCAACAATTCCAACAATTGTTGAGTTGTTTACAAACTTGAAAGTAAAAAAAAATAAAATTTATTTATTAATGATTTAATTTCTTGTTAATTATTCTTATTTTTAGATTGTGGAAAATGATTCATATGGAAAATTTATTTGCTTCAATTGTTTTCATATTTTAATTGTTTTCTATCATTATCGTGAAAAGATTTTAGAAACGAATCAATTGTTGCAAAATGAAACTGAAAATAAACAAAATAATGTTGAAGATTTTCATAAAAATTGGCCCCGTATTGAACAATGTGATGATGGACAATTTGTCGTTTACAATAATGTTTTAGATGAGGATTGCAAAACGAATTTACGACTAGGTAAAATGAATTATGAAAATCATATCCTTATAACACGATTTGTTATATTAAATGACAATATAGTTAGTTCTATGATCGATCCGATAATAACAAGGGGGAGTAGGGTATTTTCTCCCGGGGCCTCTTAAGAGCTCAGTAAATTTTCGCCTGTGAATTTCTTTCAACCCCTCTCTCAGAGTTACCAACTTTTTGTTTCAGTATACATGGATTACATTTTTTGTAGAATGCTGTGGAAAAACACGAAAAAATCGAACTTGGGGCAATTCTCGAGTCATTCTAATACGGCATTATCCGAAATAAGTGTTTTAAACCAACTTTCGAATGAGCTACGAGGTTCTAATTTTACTAAAATGTTATTTACACACTATCCTATAAATCTTTAAAATATTATTCATACATTTCACACATTTATTATATTTTTTGAAAGTTATTTTCGTTATTCTAACAACCTTTATTATAAAGGGCATAGTTTACTATAATCTCTATCTAATTCCATCAAATTGGAGAATTTCTTATATACTTTTAATCGGCGACAATTGTGAAACAGCTCAGTACGTGTTATGTGAAGTCTATCTAATTTTATTTAAAAAGATTATAAAATGGCTTTCAATATTGAAATTGTTCCTATACAAATCTGTGTTATCAGAAACTTTATTTTGATGTTAATTCTTATTTAATTCCTAAAATAACAATTATGTGATGGTGTGTTTTAGAGAGTGATTTAGAAGAGATTGGGAACCAGTGCCCTAGTTCATTAATTGGTGATAAGAAAAAGAAAAAAGTGAATAATAATAGTAATGAAAATTTGCACGATAGTAGCTCCTCTAGTGTTAGTGGAATTAAGTCAAATATTGATGAATTGTGTTCAAGAATTAGTAATAATAATAATGATTAGTTGACTATTCGTATTAACATTAATGTGTTTTTAGAGCATGAGTTTGATGATGAAGACCAAACAGTTGGTGAAAATGATCAGCATTCAAATATATCGATTGATAATAAGGACAAAAATTGTTTGTACAGTGAAGAATCACTTGGATTTATTAAATACGAAATCGATATTGAGGGAACACGTTTTAAAATTGGTAAGAATAATTTTGACTTTAAGTATTGTTTCTTTGAGATATCGTTCTTTATTTCATAAAAGGATTACTTTTATTTTTGTAATTAATATCAAACAAAAAACAAATTCTTCAAAAATCATTGAAAGTTGCACTTTTCTTAAATGTTAATGTTTGAAAAGTGAGCATTAACGTTTTAAGTACATTGTAGAGTACGACTTTCATTAAGAAGACCAAAAAAATTATGAAACTAATAATCATTCAAGTATATGGTGATGATGATTATAAAACAATTATTAATGATAATCAAATTAGTGATAGATGTTGCTCTGATATCAAAAGGATAAATCAAGCATTAAAGAATTTCCGTCAATAATAAGAACAATAATAGTTACAGTATCAACCCTCCTACAACACGATATTTCTCTAATATTAACACCATGTTAATACTTATATAAAAAAAAATTGATATGGTGCAATTTATAAATTTAGTGTTTCATTGTATTGTTGTTGTCTTAAAAACTGTTATGTCGTGTTGTATAAGAGTAATATTGTTTTTATTATGCTGTATTATGCCAAAACCGTGTTATGAGAGGGTTAACTTTATTTATTAATTGTTGAATCTATACAAGGCATATAAGAGCAATTCATCTTACAATTTCGTGTTATAGTATCCGTCATATCAGAGGCTTGATTTTTATTTTTATGTTTTTAATTATTTTATTTCAAATACTAAAAAAAAATCATATGATGGTGTGTTTTAGAATGTGATTCCGCATATGAAGATAATCAGTATCTAACTTCATTAATTAGTGATAAGAAGAAATTAACAGATAATGATAATAATGATGAATTATGTTCAAGAATTGGTAATAATTATAATAATAGTAATAGTATCAACCTATCTATAACACGATTCGTGTTAGAATAATCCCAAGCGTATTGATAGACTTTATTAAAAGCACAGTTGTGTACGAAATGTTATACCTATAACATGATTCGAATTATTTTCAATGAAGATTAAGCTCTAGAATGAAAACGTATGTCGTTGCTTAGGTTGGTAATATAGATTATTAATAATTGACAATATTTTCATATTAGGTACATTGATTTTATACTAAAATCAGATATTTTTTTCCGAAGCAATTATTAATTATGTAAATGAAAATCCTATCTTATAATTAGTAAAACGGTTCCATCAAGCTACTTTATACGTTTCTCATTTCATACTCTCTTTGTTAATAATTATAATAAGTAGCAGTTTTAACACAGTTTTATCGTGTTATAAGAGGGTTGATTTAATTACTTGTTAATTGTTGAATTATTAATTAGAATTGAATGTTTTCATATAGTAGCTGGTTCTGTAAAAAATCCAGGAATTAATAAAAATAATCGATCAATTGATGATAATCAAGATAAAAGGAAAGATAATAATGAAAGTAGTGATAATGAGATTTATAATATAATAGTGTTAAATGAACCGCAAACGGACAGAAAACGTTATCAGTGTAACATTTGTTACAAAAGCATTTCAAGTAAATCAAATTTAAGGAAGCATATATTAAGACATAATGGGGAAAAACATTTCAAATGTAATATTTGTGACAAGAAGTTGTCAGCAAAATCAGTTTTAAAAAGACACTTATTAATACATACAGGTGAAAAGGCACATCAGTGTAATATTTGTGATATGAAATTTACATATAGAGGAGACTTAAAACGACATTTATATGTACATACAGGTGAGAGACCTTATCAGTGTGATATTTGTAATAAGAGCTTTAAACAGAAAGGAACCTTAAAAATACATTTATTACAACATACAGGTGAAAAACCTTATCAGTGTAACATATGTAATAATAAGTTTTCACAAAAAGGACACTTAACAGAGCATTTTAAAATACATACAGTTGAAAAAAAAGTACATCAATGTTGTATTTGTGACGTGAAGTTTAGGCATAAAGTACATTTAAAAGACCATTTAACGCAACATACAGATGAGGGAGGAACTTTATCATTATACAAATTGTAATCATTGATTTGCGCCTAGCAATAGTTTGTGTAGACATGAAAAAATTTCTGTGAAGAAATCAATGGTGTATAATGTTGATAAAATAATTCGATGACAATTTTTGTTTAATTTACAATATTTTTATATTTTATTGATCCTACAATTTTTTTTTTTGATGCCGCAGTTTTCGATGTACAGTGACGATTAAAAAAAGAGACCACCTCTTGTGCGTCTGTGTAAAACAGGCTTATGAGGGCTGTGTCGTCACAATAATGTAACAGAATCTTAACAGGTCAGAATTTGGGAGGAAAGATATTCAATCAGAAGATGAAGGAGGTGGGATTACTGATGCCATTTTTGGGTATTTACCCGAATAGAAAAAATACTTTCTACAAATTTGTTATGGCTGAAATTCTTTACAATACCTTCCACCTACCCATCTTCTTATTCTTACGAGAGAAACAACCTGACTCACACTAACGAAGACTCGGTCTCTTTTTTTTTGATCGTCATAGTACATTCGACCGAAGCGGCGTGCCTATTCATTCACAGCTTTTTAATAATTTGACTACGATAAGTGTATACAGGATGATCCAAGAGTATGATCTATTAAAAGTATAAGAAGTTTTGATTGACCGAAGTTGATGAAATTTGGTATATAGCCGTTATGTCACCTGAAATTTCTCTAGAAAATATTTTCTTTGTTTTAGAAATCCCCGTTATATGAGGCCGTGCACAGTAATCTCTTATTTTTAAACAGAATTGTATATTTTTATTGCGTTTTGAATTCTTACAAAAATTCAAAGGGGACATTGATAATATGACCCAACCTTAAGCTAAATTTTAAGTTTTGCAGTGTTTGATTAAAAAATTCATAGCTTAGAAACTATTTCAGATGAAAAGTCGAAGTTTAGAAGTCTAACAGCACAAGCAATGAACTTTTCATCCAAAGATAGTAACTTTTAATTATCTTTCAGCATTTAGCTGAAATACATTTATCTTTCAGGTAATTTTCAAACAAATATCCTGCTTGTTTTAAATAAAACCCCATAATTTTATTTATACAGGGTGAGTATAAAGTAACGTATAATCATCATAACTTTTTTATTTATGAAAATTTTGAAAAACGCCGAGACAGGTAACTTTTTATTTTTTAATTGATCTATTGTAACTGAGCCAAAACGGCTCTACCGGTTACCATAGCGAAGGAATGATGCCATCATTAATTTTTTTAAATGGTACCCCCTATATTTCATTGCATTTTCGGATAGAGATTTCTTTTATAGTTCTTTTTTTCATCCAGTAGTGTTCAGCCTGAAATTAATAACAATGTTATTAATTTAAGGCTATATCCAGGTAAAGAAGGTAAAGAAAGAAAACCAGTAATTGTCTAAATGTGGCTATTTATTTAATAAAAGTCTGTATATTACATATCATACGCTAATTTCTAAGATATTCCCTAATGACAGACACAATGATTAGTATAGGTATAGATGATGAGATCACAACTGCTTGATTGTGTTGTTTGAAGAATCTCAAATATCATAATAGTATAAGTACACCCAACAATTATTATCTCACATATAATTTGTAGTAAATAAGAAAAAATAGGTCAATTATAAACAAAAAAAAATAAAGATCTAGAAGGGAAAGTGGGGAAGCTTACATTGATTAATATTATCAATCACTAATAGTTGAGCATTAATAAAATGTCATTATAAAAGTTTCTTATTTAGAAAAAAAGGCAATAACGTTGAAAGCACGTGCATATAATTGTATTTATCAAAAATTTGTAGGCCCCCATTAACATTTTGTCCTGTGACTACAGGGGCGTGGGGGCGTATAACAAATGATATGATTCCTTTTCTAAATTCTTCTACACTTCATTCGAATACAAATTACCAACAAAAAGACGAAAAAAACCCTACAATAATAGTCTGGCGTGAAAACTGGCCACCCTTGCTATTATTATTGATTAGGTAATTAATTAATGATTATGGTAGAAACCTGGTTAGAAAATCTTCACAAAACCGTTGTTACTACGATGTTCATTATTATTATTATTATTACTGTTGATGTTATCATACTTATCATCGATTTCCTGATATAAAGAGGATGGAATACAGTTTCGAAAGATTTACTTGATATAAATTTTCAACAATTTTTGTGTATATGTTTATTATTATTATTATTATGTTTAAAAATCACTAAGACTTGTGCAAAACTGGGCGCCATAGGGCCCAAATCCTCACTGAACCGATTTGGCACTTTTTTGCTTGTTTCAAATATTTAAAGAGTCTTTGCTTTATCTAATAAATCATTGATGAATTTCTGAAACAATAAGAAAATTATTAATTAAAATAATAAATCCAAAATAAAATGCATACCTTAACATCATTCTGGGACCCTTTTGCATTTATTAGCAGACTCTGGAATGCAATATAGAAGGTTATAAAATTTATACAAATGATTATACAAGTCGTACTTAATCTGGCAAACTTATTTAATAGCTAAATGGACACTTTGAAAAGTTTGACAGAATATAGTTGTCGACTGGAAATAGTGAATCTTATAAGAAAAGTCAAATTACTTTATGGTTGGGAGTTGGGACACACAAAGAAAATTGTCCATTGTAAATTTTGTGAATAGATGCAGATAATTTACAGCTTATATTAGACAGATAATATTTCTTTAAAAACATGTATTCACAGGGTATTCACAGATTTTACACTGGAGAAATTCCTTTGTGCGCCCCAACCATAAAGTACTTTGACTTTTCTTATAAGATTCACTATCTGCAGTCGACAACTATAATTTCGGTTTGCCCTTTATGTTTAAACATGGTGATTTACGATTATAGCCCCACAAATGCATTAGTGCTAACTGACAAAAGTTGAACTATTTTAGCAAAATTTGAACCTCGTAGCTCCTTTGGAAGTTGGTGAAAAAATGATTGTTTTGGGCAAGATCACAAATTTCAAAAACTAGATAAACACATAAAACGACTAAGAATGACTCGAAGACCCTCTCAATTTGTTTTTTCTTTTTCGTTTTGCTCCATTGCTGTCTACGAAAAATACGAAACATTTCCACCTGTCCTAGAATGCATTGGAAAAAAGTGACAAAAAACTAATGTTGGGAGAACCCTCTAGTCATTCGAACAATAAGTCATTTTAACTGTGCAGCAAGTTTTTGAAAATCGTGACATCGTCAGAAACTTACAAATGAGCTACGATGTTCTAATTTTGACACCCTGCATTTCTCAGATGGACTTCAGATATATCCTAATAGGCTGTAATCGTGATTCACTCTGTCGGCAATTCGAATTAGAAACATATACATACATGATAAATGGAGATGTTTCTGTAGTTCAAATTACCCATACAGTATATTAAATTATTACAAATCTTCAAGTATATACAAACCTGTAAATGCCTTCGTCTCTCTTCATCACTTTCCATATCTAATAATTCATCTATATCAACTTCAACTTCATCACTACCATTAACATCATCGACTTGTTTCTACCGAAAAAAAAAAACCATCAACAAAAAAAATATTATCAACACACAAAACAGTAGATGAATTATAAATGATCGAATACGTATTGTAATCAAACTAAATAATTAATTGGTTCTCCAATTATAAATCAATAAATGAAATTGATCTTTTTCTCTATTGTGAATGCATTGAAAAGGAAATGGCCACGTGGCTCACGTAATATCCATGACCAAATAAGAAAACGAATTGAAAGATAATTATGTACACCACAAACCACAATTTCTTGATACTTTAATAAAAACAACATTTTTAAGAATTATAGCAAATAATAAAATTTCAACAATAGAAATAACTTTATAATGATTTCATTGTACAAAATCAGACAAGGTAGAATAATTATTATTTGCTGGTTTCCTTCCAAGGTCACCAGTCTTGGTCATGGTGTTGTTTGTTGTTCAAGCATGTGTGTGTATGCTTTTTAGTTTGTTGACCCTCTTATTATTTGCACATACAACATGTATTATAGTAGCCTCACAAATAAGTGAAACCACATCGATTTGATTGTTTTGTTGGTACTACTGAAAATATTAAAATTTCTACACAAATATCCTATACTTTAGTTCTGTTGCATATACAGGGTTTTGTTTTTAAATAAGATTAATTCTTATGAAACTCGTATTAGTTGGCGAGCAATTCAAAAAATATTTCAAGGATTTGTAGAGGGAGCCCTATAGACTATTTTAGTAAAACTAGAACCTCATAGCTCATTTCGATGTTGGTCAAAGAACGCTCGTTTTGCACAATGTCGCGATTTTTAGAAACTATTCAAAAACGTAAAATGACTTATTGCTAGAACGACTCGAGGATCCTACCATTGTTGTCCATTTTATTCTGGAATAGGTAGGAATGTTTCTCATTTTTCCTAAAAAGCAATGGAGAAAAAAGGAAAAAATCAATGTTAGGGTCACTCTTAGTTTTCGTGCTTTGCTCGTTTTTGAAAATTGTGACATTGTCCAAAACAATCTTTTTTTTGATCAGCTTCAAAATCAGCTTCGATGTTAAATATTTTTCGAATCGCTAGCCAACTAATAGAAGTTTCATAAGAATTGACCACATTTACAAAAAGACCCTATATTTTATACTTTCTTATGAAAATAGAGTAGTTATAAAAGCACGTACTTAATGAAAAAAAAAAAAACATAGTTTCAAACGATACTTTTCTTTTCTCTTCCAAAAGACAAGTTATGTTATTGTCATCAAAGAAAATTGGCAACCCTATACCTACATAACTGTTATTTTTCGTAGGGGCGGCTCTATTCTTATATAACCACTGCGGAACTACAGCGCCCCTTATTTACATTCGTTCCTCTCTCTTGTCTTCCTTTCTTTCTTTTTCCCTTTATTTCTTTCCTTTTTTTATTCCTTCCTGCATTCTATTTTTCTATATCCTACCCTTCCTTCTAGTTTTCTCTCCCATGTTAGTTAATTTTCATTTCTCTTCTGTTGTCTGATTTTTATTTTCAGTATTTCTACTTTCTTCTTTTGTTTTTTTTCTTTGTTTGTTTCTTTTCATCCCCTTTCATGTCTTTTTTATTTTTGCTCACCTATCTTTCTTTTTCTCTTATCTTTCTTTCTGGCCGGTCTTTCTTACTTTCCGACCTTTTGTCTTTCTTTCTTTTTCGTTCCTTCTTTGATATCTTTCCATCTTTCTTTTCTGGCTATCTTTCATTCTTCTCTAGTGTCTTAGGCCGCGTTTATGTTGGAGCTGTGATAAACGATAAGAGCAGCGTTGCGGACCAAAGCGAAGAAACCCAACACATGATTTTAAATGAAAGTATTTATATTGGAGCGTCGAGTAGAGCAGCGACACTTCCATTTTAAATAGTATATTGGGTTTTTTGGCTTAGGTCGCATCGCTGCAGCTCCAATATAAACGCGGCCTTACGACCTTTCTTTCTTCCTCTCCTATATATTTTTTTCTCTTCTGTCTTTGTTTGTTTTCTGCCTGTCTATCTCTGTTTCACCCATTTTTCGCACTTCCATGCTATTTTCTTTTTTTCTTTCTATTTCGCCTGCCTTTTCCTTATTTTTCCTCATTCTCTTTTCTTTTCCCTAGAATCTCAATTTCTTTCCTTCTTTCATTTCTGTTCTTCTCTCCTTTTCTGCATTTCTTAGTTTGTTTCCTCCTCTCTTTGTATCTTCTTCTCTTATGTCCTTCCTTTATTATTTCTTTGTGTTTTTTTTCCTATCCTGATGATGCTCTATACATGTGACCAGTTGGCCACAGCACCTTACTAATTTGAGTTACTAGCCACTACTGATTTTTCGATATGTAGATTATTTATATTTACAATCATAAAAAAACGATTTTGATTAAAATGTTCATTTTCACTTATTTGTGTGTCTACTATACGTATAAACATTAAAAACACCTATGCATATGGGAAATTGTTGCTTTCAGATGTGCATGTATGTGTGTGTTTGTTACAATTAGTCATTGTATGTGTAATTGGCCGTATTATGTATTATCCACAAGAAACAATCTTTTAATATTGCCATCGTGTTTTTTTTTGTTGAGAAAAAAATAACAATAGAAACAACTTCCATAAAATGAGTCAAGTTGAATGATTTCATCACGTTTATTTCTTTTATACTTATCATTGTTGTTGTGTTTTTTTTTGCCTCTGATTTCTTTAATTTGATTGACAAAAGTCTCATTGTTCTTCTACTGATTTCAATAGAAACCTTAAAATTGTTGGATTTCAATTACTATTAAATTTTAAAATATAACAAAACAATATAGAAGTAAAAGAGAAAAAAATATTACGGGTGGGTGCTTTTAAAATTAAAATTAAATTAAAATTCGGTCAGCGACCCTGATGTATATGAGATAAATAGAGAGAAAGAAGAGTTGTGTGTGTGTGTGTGTGTGTATGTGTGTATTTAAGACCACTATAAATATTCAAACAGATAATGATTGCGACAGAACGTAAATAGGAAGGATGACTTTTTCGTCTTCTTTTTGTTAGTTTTGTTCTCTTGTTGTTGTTGTTTTTTCCCACAACTGATTCACTACAATAATGTAGATTACTAAAACAATAAATATATCTAACAACATTCCTGAATACTTGAGAATATTAGTCAACATTGAATTGATACTTTCTCTTCGATTTTGACTAATTCTTTTTTGAATTAATTAATTAATTAATTAACAATAACAACAAACAACAAATTGTGTAACTGACGGAAAAAATCTTGCATATCCTGAAACGAGAACTAATTTCTAATAAATTTTGCAAAATTAAATGGGTCTGCAATGATGGGACATCCTGTATTACAAAAACTAAATCCGAACAATAACAATAACATTCGAATTATACAGGTATTCTCTAATTGAAGAAAATGCATGAAATTTTGATTACAGCCATTTTAGCACCTGCAATGACTATAGAAAATATTTTCGCAGTCCTAACAATTGCCGTTCAGGAGGGTAGTACACCCTAATCTGTTATTTTAAAGCATGATGATAATCTCGCTCGAAAATTGTCTAAAATAAAAAGCAATTTCAGATAAACCGTTTTAGCCACTTAGATTTTAAATTTTGAACTTTTATCAACGATAGTTTCTGAGATATACTACGTTTTAATCGAGTACTACAAAACTCAAAATTTCAAGGTGGCTAGGTATAATTTTATCTAGAATAAACAAATAAGATAAACGATTAATTCACCCCTGTCCTGCATTAGGAGAGGGGGAGTCGCTATTAGAGTACTGAAAATATTTTCGATGCCAAAATCAAAATCGGATAAGCTTCCATCATTTAGAATATCTAGTAGTAGTGATGATGAATCACCCTGTATAATTCAACTTATTTGAATGTAAAATTGATTAATTTTGGAAAATTTCTGTTAGTTTCGCGATCAAAAATATACTTATACTTGTCATCGATTTATTTATTTTCCTGAAATTTTCTAAAAATAATATCGAAAACACCATCATTATTAAAAGTTTATATTTACAGCTTGTCTCATTGGAGTAAGAGTCTATTTGATAATGATATAAAATGAAAACTCGAGATAATCAAGGGTAGCTTTCAAGTATGTACACTTACTCATCTTTAATGGGAAATTCAAATACTACTAATATTATCGATAATAATGATGATAATAATAATAATGAATACTTGAGGATTATCTTTTTTTGAATTCGTAAAATTCCGTTTTTGTATTGGAAAATTTCTTGATTTTTTTCTTTGAATTTTGAACGATTGGGGCAGTATTGTTTGACTTAGAATTAATAATTGAGGACGATTTGCTATTTGCTATTTCACTTCGCAGTCAGCCATGATATAGCTTAAGTAATTAAGTCAAAAAAGTTCAAATGTATTAGAGTATGAACCAAGTTACGATCGAACTTAACCAAAGGTTTGGCCAACTACAAGGTGAAATTGCATTATACACCCTGTATATATAGAATCTAAATCAGGGCTGTAGTGAGTAAACTATTCTAGATGGGGCACGTTTTTTGCAAGGCAACTCTTGACGTAATAATGATTTGAAGGAAAAGTTTTCATGGCAGAGGGGAGTCAAGAAATTGCTCTAGGTGCCACGCCACCCCATAGTTAGGGCCCTGACCTAAATTTGTAGTAATAGATAATAGATTGAAACTCGTGATTTGACTGTTTTGTATTATTGTTGATTTATCTAATAAACACTCTAATATGATGTCTTCATGTTGAATTATGAGTTATTTCAATCTAAATTAGAATATGAAACCATATGGTGTGCATGTTGTTTACATTACAATCTAGTTATACATTGATGTGACAAAACAATTTAGTTGTAATATATTGATTAGTTTATGATAAAACGTGATAAAACATTCAACAAGGTCTCAATTGTTTGCTGATTAGACAAAACTATTACAATACCATTTTTTTTTTGTATCTCATATCTACAAAATCAAACTTACCGTTGATGTTTCATATAATTTCTTCAATTCTTCATAGAGCCACATCTCCACCGCTAAACGTTTCCTAATCAAACTCATCTGATGGTGGCCGTATTTGGCTGTTAAGAATTTCTCACGACGCTCCTTGATCTCACCTTTATCCTTGAAATTCACATGAAGGCCACTCTTCGACGGTGACCTTTCCGAGCGTACATCCGCCAAAATGCCGGCTGGCGTCGTTGTCGCCGTCGTCATCGTCGTCGTCGTGCCGTTCGTATAACTACCCGTCACACCACACTCCATCCTTTGATTATTATGCCGTATTGACGATGAACGTTGCTGCTAGAAAACGCAAAAAAAAACACAAATTATTGAAATTTTGATACATCTCCAAATGAATGCGTCATTGTTTAATTTTGGAAATTTTGGCCCAAATACCGGGGGCTATTGATCTCTACATATGTTCAACAAACGGTCGAATATTGTTGTTTGAATGAATCAACAAAAAAACACCGAAACGTAACCTCAGTTTTTCCGACATTTTGATGAATGACGTCATTGTTGTGCGATTTCCCAAAGACACCCTGTATTTTCGGGCGAATTTACAACAAATGCCGGCTCTTTTTACAAATGATTTTTTTACGAAATTTTCACAATACAAACTTTTATAAATTAGTCCAATGTATTGTTTCGGGTCTTACTGTGTTTCGTTTTTATATTCACTTTCTAACTTGGCAAATTAATAATTCTTCCAATTAACGAAAAAAAAA
>JAZBGW010000998.1:3712-18519 GCA_037464815.1 Mylabris variabilis
TTAATATTTTTGTCATACAATGTCTGTCAAGAAAGGGTGATTTCTTTCCAAGAAGGGAAAAACAAGAATAAATAGAAGAGTTGTCAACTTTCTAATCTTTTGCCAATACCCTTATTTTTCTACAGTTAGGTAAGTTTAATAAATCTGAACATTTAAATGAAGGGTTAGTTTGTTACAAGCTCTCTTATATACTACAGTTGAGTTTCTTGCAATAAACAGTGTTCAAATTTTCTGTTAAAAATGTGGCGCGCTTGGAAGTGCAATAATGTTAAACACATTGATGTTATTAATTATTAATCATAATGATAATAATGATGCGGTAAATAAGGATTATAATGTAATGGTTAGTATTAAAATGTAATTATTACATATGCAATGATTTCAGATTTCGCTCGCATTACTAAAATTTTACATATTTACCTTATTAAACTATCCTGTTCATTCCGATTTTCCTCTTTCTGACGAGAAATCGCTCTACATCCTTCTCGGTGGTTCTTGCTTGGTAGTTTAGTTTGCAGGCATTGTATGGTAAAATAAAAATATTAATAATTCTAACGAATAATAATTAAAACGTAAATTAAATTGACTAATGTAGAGTGGCATAATTTGTGTGGGTTAAAACTGTTGCGAATTTATAGGGAACATTTGTACAATTAAGGTATTGCTTGCGCTGAATGTGTTTGTTTCTTAGATTAATCTATTCGACATTATTTAATTGAAATAATAATACTGTAAATGTCAAATATTAAAATTTATTTTTAAAATAACTGCATTTAAATTCCATTCTACAGGATGTTCCGCATAAGAACCGACATAGAGCAGGGGCATGTAGGGGAACCCAAAATATGATGATTTAATGCAACTTCTACACTAACAATAAGTTGCACCCCTGACAAGTTATAGGCCTCTAAAGTGGGGCTTTAAATTTCGAAAAAATCAATAACTCAGTAATACCTCAACGTAGATGGAGCAGATCGATAGTATGCAGAGACCAACTGAAGCATTTTAAGGGGCTGATTAGGGATGATGCACCCTTAAATTGTGACAGAACTTTTTAACCTATTGGCAGATTTAAAAATTTATCATTGTATGTTTTATGGGGAATTTAATTTTAAAACTTTTTTTACTCTTGTTCTTTTTCAAAAAACTTGATCGTTTTCAAGAAAAATCTGTAAGTTGCGTTAAATTTTCATATTTTGGGTTCCCCTAAATGCCCCTGCTCTATTTCGGTTCTTATGCGGAACACCCTGTATAACAATCCCTTGTAAACGCTCGTTTTTACCAGTTTTGATCGAACATGAATTAGGTGGTCGGATTACCGATCCTTTTTTTGATTTATTAGTTTATGAGGTGCTACTTGCAATTGAACATTCATTGTTAAATATACTTGACGTATTCTTAGTCATTCCCTTAGAAAATTGGCAAGACTATATTTGCAATATTTCAGTACCCCTGTCAAGTCTTTTGTTACTGAAGCTGTTGTGAACTAATTTTTTTATTTTAGTCACCTTACAGATTGTACATAGATTGTTCTGGATAATTTTCTAGGGAATAGTGTGGTGTATACGGTGTAAAAAGGAAATAATTCCATCTCCTCTGCGGAAATTACAACGACTCTAGATAAGTCCAGGAATTAATTAAAAGTATCACGATCATCTCACTTTAATAAGCTTTAAAAGGAGGATTATAATTGTGTTTCTTTTCTTTTCAATTGAAAAAAATAAAAATACAAGCAGAAAAGAAGATTTTTTATGTTTGAATAATTCGAATAAAACACGAACCCCTTGTGTTGTCTAACATCTAGAAAGAAATACGAGAATTATTTACGTATTTTTACGTGTCTAATGATACAACAAGTCCAAATGTTCATTGGCTGTACTATAGAAAAGAAATACTGATAGAAGAACGTAATAAAAGAGACTTTATAAAAAATAAAATAAAATAAAAGACTTGAAACAAACACAGAGAGAAAGAGGATTGCCCGTCAAGTAGAAAATATAGAAATGGCAGTCGCCAGTCGTGTATTGATTGGAGTTGAAGAGAGCGCGCGAGCAATTTTAGACGCGACACAGCAGGGAAACAAATCTAATTTCTCAAATAAATATTTTCTTTGCTTCATTATATTATTTTCTGTTTCTTCTCTCATTCTATATACTTAAACTATATCTGTATATATTATATAATAGAAGTAAAAACCCGGGCGGTACGTTTTTCCTTTTCAAAGACATTTTGCCACTCGTGCCTTTATTTCATCACAACTGTCTTTCATCGAAATGGAAAATAGAAGCAAATACGATAGTTAAATTTGTGATTAATACACCGGCATAATTTCAAGACAAGCATTTTAATTGTTAGATGGAGTCAAAGCGATTTGTTTTTCTTTCTAGTATTTTATTTTTTGCCTAAACTTCGCCTGACTGGCACCATTTGAATCACCGAGTGATAATTGTTGTTAAATAATATGTCCATCAACACATTGTAAAATTGATTTGTTTAAAATTTTACAAATAACTAACCAAATTAAACGGTTTTTTTTTGGGGAGTTTTTGTTATAATTGTTGTGTGTTTTCAGAAATATGTCCTCGAAACGGAAGTCCCCTCCAACTAAGCTGCAGGAAGGCGCAAATTCGACGGCGGCACAACCACCACCGCCACCACCACCACCATCAACAACAACTACGGTAGATAATAATAGTAATTGTGGTGGCAGTGGTAATATTTTACCATCATCATTGATAGGTGGTGGCAGTGATGGTGGTGGTTTAACTGATTTGGATGAAACATCAAGTAATAATTTGAGTGATATTGGTGAGGACGACAATCAAATGGTTAATAATACTAGTGGATTTTATAAATTATCAGAATCATCATCGTCGAGTATATCAGGAAGTGATGTAGATGATATTGATGATGATCGAACACCACCACCACATAAAACCGCTAGGATTATGTGTGAAACAAATAATACAACAACAACAACAACATTATATACAACATCAGAATCTGGACAACAACAATATCCAAATAATAATAATAGTAGTAGTATTTCGGCGTTATCATTAAATAATGATCGACAACAGGGGCGGCGGCGGCGTAGTTCTTCAGAGTGTAGTTCACCAACATCCGATTTAAAGACTAGTTTACATTTTAATAATAATAACAATAATAGTATGCACAATAATAATAACAATAGTTCCTCACATCCGATGAAACGATCGATGGATGATGTTTTAAAAAGGCTAACGTCGAAGATTCACAACAGTACGATAAAAGAAGAAAAACGACCAACACCATCATCAACGCCCAATTCTACAAATAATTCGTAAGTTTTCATTTTTTCCCGCCTCTTTTTTTCTATTTAGATAAATTCAATTATCAGAAAAGAACAACAAAGCCTTTTAAAAGTCTAACTATTGCGTTATAAATCTTTCAAACAATCCTATAACATTATCAATTTCACCTTGACCCGTCTAATCCGGACACACATAGATAAAGTTGTGAAGAATCAGCATCAGTAGCTGTACCAAATACACGATTAACCCAATTCTTTTCCGCTTATTTTTCTATATTATACAAATACCGACATATCGTGATTATAGTTGAAACGGTTTTCTTTTTGCTTGGCTTTACGATCTTTGTTTCTCTGTTATCAACTTATCCATTCATGCTTGTCTCCTTGCTTGCGGTCGGTCGATTCAATAACGATAAATCATAGTATAAAAAAAAATAAAAGGACTTGTGTGAAAGTTGAATGATTATCAGAAAACGGAAATGTCTACTTTATTTATGTAAGATGATGTCCTTTTTAAACAAGAAAACAATTAAACTCATGAAAACAATACCGATTGTTTTCCAATTTTTATCATACATATTGAAACATTGAACAAAGTCAATTGTGTTATAACTCTTATAACAATCCAATAAAGATAACGGAGAAGAAATTTGTCTGAGAATAACAAAGATGCGAGGAGAGGAAAAAATGATTATTTTAAGAAACAAAAATGTTAATTATAAAAACAATTTTATTTTATTGAGAGAAGAATTTTACGTCCTCATTGACGACACATTTACCTTCAACCCAAAAAATTCCCTTGTAATCAATTCCTGAGGTTTTCCTTAAGTACATGGTTTAGATTTTCAAGTATTTCATATTAATTAATGGCGATGGATATCAATTTGAAATTCATATATTTACGTGTTAATCAACAGTACACTTTAAACTGTCAAGGTCTTATTGTTTAGATTTAAATAATTTATGTTTGATATATTGAAGATAAATATCGATCCAAAACATAAGTATCTCAATTTTAATGTAAGCATTTGACAGGAGGAAAAAAATAGGAAAAAATATTTAATTAAAAATAGTTATTTTATTATAAATAAACGGTACTTATTGCGCTGTCTACCTTTGAAATAATTAAGTAAATAATACACCTATGTAAACTGGCGGCCAAAAAAAAGGAACCGAGTCTTGAGCGACAGTATCACATATTTTTGTTCGTGTGAGTTATTTCTCTGGTAACGGTAAGAACCTGGGTAGGTAGAAAGCATTAGAACGAATTTCCATCATATCAAAGTTGTAGAAAATATCTATTCAGGTAAATTCCAAATCTTCTGATTGAATATCTTGTCTTCTCAAATTCTCACCTGTTAAGATTCAGCCAAAACTAAGAGATCGAGCTTTGAGCGAGAATTTCACATATTTTCGTTAGTGTGAGTCGGGTTGTTTCTTTCGTGTGGGTAAGAAGGTGGGTAGGTGAGAGGTACTGTACCGAATTTCAACCATAGCAAATTTGTAGAAAGTATTTTTCCTACTCCGGTAAGTACCTACTGAAAATGGCACTTTCATCTTCTGATTGAATATCTTTCTTCTCAAATTCTGACCTGTTAAGATTCTGTTACATTGTGACGACCTGTTTTACACTACCGCACAAAAAGTGGTCTCTTAGTTTTGACAAACTCTGTACATTGTGGCAACCGCCCTCATAAGCCTGTTTCACACAGTCGTACAAGAAGTGGTCTCTTTTTTATAGCTGCCTCTGTATAACTAGGTCTATGGAAATGTTGACGATAGTTGTGAGTTAGTGCAAGTCAGGTTAACGAGGGAGGTCCTCACAATGTTTAACAGGTCAGAATTAGAAGAGGAATTCAACCAAAAATTGTAGACGAATATAAGGGTCTTATCTTGTTTATTTACAGAGCCTTACGGCGAAAGTTTGGCTTACACAACTAGTAAAGGCATATTTCTTGCTCAAGAGTCATCACTTTTTCCATTCACCTAGCTGTATGTACAGTGGCGAGCATATAAAGTAGACCAAACCTTGAGCGAGGAACATCACATTTTTCGGTTCGTGGAATTCTGACTGTTTCTGTTGAGAGGGTAAAACGGTATTAGAATGAGTTTTCACCATACCAAAGTAGAAAATAATTGTCCATTCGGATAAGTACCCAAAATGACACCAGCAACCCAACCACACCCTCTTCTTCTGATTGAATCTCTCTTCTCAAAGTCTGACTTGCGAAAATTCTGTTACATTACTAGTATTGCTACTTTACACAGCTCCACTAACAGTGGTCTCTTTTTTATGCTCGTCACTGTACATAGGTACAGAAATACCCCTTCATTTAGTTGTCTAAACCTAGCTTTCTTTATTATAAAGGGAAGAAGGTGTGGCGATGGGAACGGACAGGGGTCGGTAAAATAAATTTTTGAACTTTGAAATTGCAGTAACAGTTCCTTTCTAATAAAAATAGAAAAGCAATTACCTGTTCTATTAATATACAAGATAACACCCATAATCCCATCTACGATTTTTGGTTGCAAATTTTTCCTGCCAAATTCTGACCTACTAGACATCTGTTATATTGTAAGAGCCTCCCTCGTTAGCCTGACTTATAGTTAGCTCACAACTTTAAGAGACTAACAAACTAATTGAATTTCGTAAGTAACCACAACTTTACAATTCTGTCAATCAAAACAGGTAGTAGACCCTTTTCATCAGGGTTGTTTATGGTGTAAACCATTCAGTCTCGTAATTGAGTTGCAGGTGCTAAAATTAACAGAAAATTTTAAACTACCGCATCTTAATATTGCCACTCCAGGTGGTCTTTGTTGGCAAAATTTTATTACTCTCTTAAAGTTGTGAGTCAACTGTACACAACAATCGTCACATATTTAGTGCACTCGACACAAAAAAAGAGACCACCTCTTGTGCGGCTGTGTAAGACAGACTTATGTTAGTCGTTACAATGTATATAACACAATCTTAACAGGTCAGAATTTGAGAAGATATTCAATCAGATACAGGGGATGGGGTTTCTGTTGCCATTTTGAATATTTACCCGAATAGAAAAGTACGTTTTGCGCAAATTTGCTATGGCTGAAATTCGCTACAACAACTCCTACCTACCCATCGTCTTACAGGAGAAACAGCCTGATTCACACTAACGAAAATATGAGAAATTCTCTCTCAAGACTCGGTTTCTTTTTTTTGATCGCTAGTGTTCATATGTACGCTAAATTGTGAATTTAAGAGAGTTTTATCTAGTTCTGAAATCCTAAGCTCTAGTGCTCAGATTATGCTTTTGGCTATTATTGTTGAATATTAAAAATAAAGTAATCCTTTTTGTGTAAAAACAACATTTTCCACATTAAAAATCTTACATTTCCATATTTGGAAAAACCTGCAATACAAAAAAAGGGAAATATGATGCTTCTAAATGAGATAAAACAATTTAGAATTGTTAAAAATGTGGTTTATGATAACAGTTAATTGATAACAATTGAAAAGTAACGAAAATGTAAATAATTATTTGTGGTACCTATCGTTTACGAAGCGTATAGTAATAATTAACAGACATTCTTAAAGTCCCCCACTCTGTTCCTGAACATATCGTAAATCTTTTTGTACATTCTAAAACTTTTAGAGCGGTAATTTTCGGCAGGTCTTTCCCTCTCTTTCAAGATGAAAAATAAATTATAAATATATCTTTTATTGTTTTCTTGGCATTATCTAATAATCATCCATCTGTTCCTAATAAATCCGACTTTCCAAAAATCATAATTCTTTTCAAATGAATACAATTTATATTTGTCTTTCGTTTAATTTTGATCCTGACTTATACGATAACAACACATTCTTCTTTTCTAAGAATATTTCAGGCTTTCCTTTCGCGTGTGAAAAACCGTCCTCAGTGAAATTCGCAAAAATGAGTGAAAAAATGTTATATTTTTCAAAATAATTCTAACGATAGTAAGGGCAATTTTTTTTACAGTTGTTTAGCTTATTTTTTAAAATTTATAATTCTATATTGTGTATGTACTGTCCGGTCGTTTTATCGAGGCGAAAGTCTTGGATGCGCACTAGCGAAATTGGGACGGCAGGGCCGCCTCTTGAATTGTTTTGGAATATCTCACAGGCGTAGAAGTATTGATATAATGACTACTTTTTAAAAAATATTACCTTACAACATTTTTATAACTTAAACTTATTTATTATTACTTAATAGCTGGACCGTGAATTTACTTTATATTGTCGCCCGATTATCGTCAGCGCACGCCATAGACATACGTGAATCTCGATCTTTCTTATAAACGTAATTTATATGTTTATATCTCGCCAAGTACTTGAACCCACCTACTTGCTGCGTTAATGAAAATCTCGTAAGTGGGGGACAAAAATCAGCTACAGTAGACCGCTTGTTTATTGTTTGTGACGTCGCTCACTCAGTTCAACAACTATGTTGGATGATTGTAGTGTTACAATCGCAACAAATAAACGAATAACTCCGTTGAAATGTCGATGGAGATCGAGTGCAGTTGGAGACCGCTAACATAAAATATAGTTCAGAGCTGTGACGTCACGAGCTTTCATTTCGGTGCGAATGCCGCTGCTAAATTATTACTAATTTGTCCCATAGAACACTTGTTTCTTTCAATATTGAAACTTTTTTGATGGTTTATTTTTTGTTTGTTTGCGCCGCCTATGGTTCAACGTTTCTTGTTTGTTAAAGCCTACTTCTTCTTAACACAAGCCCACCTGCGTCAATTTTCGCCTCGATAAAACGACCGGACAGTATCTGTATTATGTTACATATATTTCACCAGTTTTATACATCTCTTATTCAAGACTTGATTAAATGTTAGGCAATAATTATGTAGAGTGTAGATTGGTTTTTGTAGTGTTGTGTATGTGGACGAGAATTGAGGGTTGTTTAAAATTCCGTTGGTGTTCCTCAACGAATTCTCGTTGTGTCGTTCCAAAGACTGGACTATGCATATTGCACCAGGTCAATGGAGTTTGTTTGTAATGTAATGCATTTCAAAGATCAAATTAATACCAAGCACTAGACAGACACCTCTGAACTGATGCTGCATAATTCAATATCGTTATTTTATGAATAAATTATCGTTGTTTGAACGACATGCTGCGGCTATTTACAATTTCTATTTTATTAAAATCTATTCATCTTAACATATTGATCTATAAATAGAGAGAGTATATTGTGATTAAAATTAAATACTAATGTGTAATTGTGGTCGGTAGTTGTGTGGGGGGAAAAAAGCCACCGCCATCTGATAAGTTTAAGCGCGAATGTAGAAATAATGAGGAGTTGATTAAAGTTGTAGATTCAATGTACTGATTGTGGACGAGACAAAGAACACTCCAACAACCTTTCCATATCCTCTTGTAATCTTTTATTCAGACATTCTAACAATAGTTACGCTTTTCACTTCTATTTCTCTTCTATTTCAACAAGAAAAATAAAAATGAGAAGAGTAAAAGAATAAGAGAGGAGGAAAAAAAACTTATAAGAGAAACAAAAATAATGATGTTTTGTTTGTTGTAGTGATGTTGAACCGGCTGCTGCAATCCAGCAGGCTTTATCTGGGGACAATTTTATGGAGAAAGACCGGAAATTGTCCGAACTGATTTTCCAGTTGCAGATGGTGCGAGAACAGCTCATCTCTCAACAACACCATCAAGACCCCTCAAATAAGGTAAGTTTGATTCGATTTCTTTATTTTATTTTATTTATCTCGTCCTGGCACAAATACATATAAAAAAAGTGGAAGAATACGAATTCTTTTTTGTGTATACGTTTCTGTTTGTTTGTGGTGAAGAAAGAGTATTAGATTATTGGATCTGGCTTTGAATCCACATGCAAATTTAATTCGTCCGGTATATCAAAAAGCCGAAAGAAAGAAGAGAGCAAACAACAACAACACAGAGGACAAAAGTCGACAAAGGAACCCCATCATCGTCGACAATCGACGACTATATATACGTTTGTGTTTTTGTCTGTCTCTCTGTGTGTATGTGTTGCATATTTTACAACAAGGAGGGTTTCCGATCTGCATTCAGGTCACCTCTTGCTCTTTTGACAGCGCCAGGTCTGGCGCACGTACCCCCGGGAATTCTTCACTCACACACATATCCACACTCTCATATCAAATACGTAATGTCCTTCATTATCTTAAATCTTAAATCCAAATAAATGCAATTTTTTCGCACAATATAGCCAAGTATTTTATTAGGTTGGTCCTTTGGCTAATATTGGAACGTGCGCAGACATATTTTCGTTTCGCCATTGTTAGTAGATCGTATTATCCCACCTGTCAGACAGCAGACAAAAGCAACTCATCCGTCACTAGGTGACCAATGGCGATGGGTAGGCTTTGTGCCAGCCAATGGCGTACAACTTGCGCGTGGGTTCTGTCACGGTCTGTTGTCATGATCGTTTGTTCTCAAAACAATTGTATAATCATTAAAATGGCGATAATATCAAAAATTTTACTATTATTTTTATAGATCAATAACGAGAATTTATCGTACGATGAATAACTCAATTCCTAAATAGATTGCATAAATGAACGACTAGAATTTCATTACTTTATTTTATTTTTTTGTTTAATTGAAAAATGAACGAATCAAGATTGATAGTTACTGGTTTAAGTCGACAACATCAGTAATGAAAAATTTCAGTAAGTTGAAGCAATGGTAATTTATCAACAACATGTTAAGAAATTGAAAAATCGACACGTTTAATTACCCAAACTACCGTGCTTTTTATAGATAACTCCACCGGTTTTTTTACAAAATGTAACTTTTTCTGTGTATCCAACACATCAATCTTGTCTATTTTCGTTAAAAACAAACATAATCTAAAAGTGGCTTAAATAATTTCCATCTAACACATCAATTTTTCCAGTAATAATACTAACCGACATCATCTAAGGGGTAGTGTCATTTGTACGTAAATAAGAGATATCATCTCCGATTCTATCCTTTCCAAATTGAGCGTCGGTACTAGTGTTATCATTTGCAATACATGCTCTATAATGATAACATGAATAATTTTAATTTACGATCCATTTTAACCTTGCTATTATAAAACTAAAAAGCAGTAAGTTTTTAATAGATTGTAATAAAACTAAACTGAGTTTCCTATCGGTATCGTTTATGTTTTATTATTAAATCCACACCAAAGAAAATTAACCACTATCATCATCATTATTTATAGTTTTTAAGAATACATCTACAATTAATGTTGATGAAATTGAAGTCTTGCGATTTAATTTCCGGAAGGAAATAATTATCAGACTGTTAGTTATTCTTAGGAAGAGAATCGTTGACGTTAGTATGTATTTAAGTATGTGTTAGTGTGTTTAGTATATGACATGGAAATCAAGGGGGTTGGGCTATATAGAGATTTGTATTAAAGAGGGACGATGAGTCGTCGACTGCGGCATTTCAATACACAACTCACAATCTCTTTGTGTGTGTGTGTGTGTGTTTGTATGTGTGTATTTATGTTGTTTAAACTTTGTATCAAAGCAAAACTGTATAGACTCAATTCCATCAGACGTCTTAAGAGAGATACCTACCTACCCCCCCTTGTCACCCATTGCCTCTTTACACCATTATAAATTTCTCTATGCTGATGTATATTGTATATACAATATACAATAATATACCAACAACAGTGTTGCTGTGTCTTAGAGAATTGTTGTTTAGAGAGAGGGCTGATTGGTTCACTTGCTATAAACAAAGCAAAACAAATAGGCAAAGCTGTGCTTATAAACTGAATTCTATTCATAAACATAAATCTCATCACAATTATCACCAACATATTCGACTGTCGTCAACAATCACTACTCCCTCTTCTAACCTTCAATATTCCATTTTATTATTATTATTATTATGTAATGAACAGTCTCGAATTAGAAATTATAACAATTGTTATCAATTGATAACATGACGACCTTTAATCATTGGAAATTTGCGCTTCAATTCTGTTTTATCCGATTGTTCAATATTGACATTAAAACAGTAGGTAGTAAAAGAAGAAAAAAAGAATAAATAAATAAATAAATAAACATATAAATGAGGATTCGTTTCTACCTACTATTACTGTTGATTCTTTGAGCAAGATTGTAATTGTATGTAACTTTGTTATCATTAGTGTTTGTGTAACAGATAGAGGATCCACCCTCAAAGAGTCGAGAATCGTAGTACTACAACTAGCCCCTTTTAAATTATCTAGTTTCTATGTAATTAAGTAATGAAAATCAACGTGTCAACGTGTGTCTAATCTAAAATTTCTCAATTATTCATTCGATCCAATCTATCTAATCGAATACTACACCACCAACAACAACAAAAAAATATGCAGTTTTCAGAATAACTCCAATTATTTATTTTTATTAAAAAAATTCATCAATGCTAAGGTTAGATAGCACAGGTCACTCGTGCAGACTTGCATTTGATAAGCTCGTGCCGTATTTTTTCTCTGTTCATATTTTAATACAAAAAACACGGACAACGATATTGTTTTCTCTGTCCTAGCGGGGAAAAAAGCACTCACCTCGCCCTGAAACAGATCCATTTCATAACAAGCAGTTAATATCCTTAATGGAGCTTCTAATGGTTTTCCATTTGTCGTAAATTTGGAACAAAGCTCCCTTCTAACTTTATTACGAGTTTTAATTGTTATTATATCGTTATTTACGTGTTTTTTTCCCGTCTCTCATCTATACAACAAAAATATGGAGAAAAAAAACAAATAAACAAATGAATAATAGATGATATCATTTGTTTGAATCAAAAGTCGAATGATTTTCGTGTTAACTAAAAGTCTAATAAGATTATTTATATATGGAGGTCGAATTTTTGCGATAACACAATTAAACTGGTTCAACGAAGAAGCTTTGAAATTTAATTTGTATATACAGCAATTATTATAAAGTAATTATACATGTCTTTAGTTTCGAGTAAATCTTCTATAATACGATAATGATCATTTGTTATTTTAATATAGTCGGTCCCCGTTTATATTTGATATGTTTCTATTTATTTCAATCTATGTTTATATTAATCCTACAAAGCCATCTCTCGGCAACTGTATAATCGGTCTTTCTCCGGATTTAGTCCCGGACAATGATATGTAATATTCCAGTGGGCTTTGTCAGCAACCATCGAACCCTGGAGTTATATGATTGCTGTCTGTCTAATCTACATACATACACAGATATAGACTAGTAAATACAAATATGTATTTTCAGTACTGATTGCATTTGTCCTTTGTACAACCATTCAAATGGTGGAATGTGGAATGTAACATAAGCATCACAAACAAATCCCCCTAAATTTCAAATTCATAATGGCAACTAGACGACCAACAAAGACACAACTTCATTTTGAAATAATTCTAATTTATAACAATTTTTTCTATTCTATCGTATAAATTAATAACGGACTTTTATAATTTATCGACAATATTAATTGGAGTTTGTTTTAAATTGAATACACCGCATCGAATATAATTTAATCGAGCACAAAGGATTTTGTCAAATATTGATATAGGGTTGTTATGTGTAATGATGAATCCGTTTGTATACCTACATATGTATGCGTATGTATGTAGGGATGTGATGACATGTGCCATGTTATACATTATAACTATATCTCACTCAACATTCACAATAACAAACTAATTTCCATGATTCCTATTGATGTTTGTTTGTATCACAATGTCGACATAATGACTACCATTAGTCTTACTGAAAGCTAATCATAATGCAGCAAATCCTCCTACCGATAAACCAGAAAATAGAAATTACATACAATATCAGTAGAAAATTTCACTAATTTATTAAACCGGGAAATGTAACAAATTAAATAATAGTAGGTATATATATATAAAACTAGTCTATCACTACCAATTTTCGAAAATTCAATCGTCTCATTAACCTTCTCTTTATCACATATTCAATGAACTTATTTGAGAAATTAATAATTTTTAAATTTTACGTAATCATCGGTTAGAAGGTTGATGTAGTTTTTATTGCGAAAATCAGGTTTTTTTTGTTGTCTTTAATTTATTAAGATTTTATTGCAAGGAAAACATCTGATCTAGATCTCTCAAGTGTATATACCATTGAAATTACTCAACTTCTTCAAGATAATAAAGCTATAATTACTGAAGAATTTTATAATCTTTTAATAAACGCATTAGAGACGATATTGCAATAAAATATCCATTTATTTAAAGACTTTTTGCTAATGAAACTTTTCTTAAAACTTGTTTATTCAATAGGCTTGCCGTATTCAACTAGAAACATCATCTTTTTTATTATCGATCCAGTTAAAAATCTTCGTAATAATCATTTTGCCTCCTGTGTAGAAATACAACTTTTTCTGCGTGGTGTAAACCGAAATTCAAACAGAATTAGGAGTAAAACTCACCAAGATGGTTTCTGAAAATATAACAAATTTTATCAGCTATTCAATTTTGAAGGAGAGACAACTAACAAGGAAACATTCCCAGGTGTCCCTCTTCGATTTTAATGAATTTTGGATATGTTGTTCTCTGTTAAAATCTAAGGGATGCCTGTTTTTTTTTTAATTGGCGGAAAAACATATATAGAGGGTGCAATCATCGCTCAAAGTTTCTGGTTTAATTGGATACTTTTCAAGTTTCACTTAATTGTAATTGAAATAATCAAATGGGACAAACGGCATTATTTTCAGGAAAAAAAATGATGAAGAGCGGTCTTTGTTGCACAGAAAAATATTAATTGGGGCGGGAGTTATCGGGGTTGAAATTGACAAAATTGTTATAAAACAGGATGTTTTTCTCAAGTCGTCAATTCTTATTAATTAGCGAGCGATTTGAAATATATTTCAAAGCTTTATAGGACGGTGTTTAGAGATCAATCTAGCAAAATTAGAACCTCGTAGCTTATTTCGAAGTTGGTTATAAAACGCGCAAAGCACGCAAAACGACTAACAAGAAAACATTCCCAGGTGTCCCTCTCCGATTTTAATGAAATTTGGATATGTTGTTCTCTGTTCAAATCTAAGGGATGCCTGTTTTTTTTTTATTTGCGGAAAATGTCTAAGGGGTGAAGTCATCGCTCAAAGTTTGGGATTTAAGGGGGTACTTTTCAAGTTTCACATACTTGCATTTAGAATAATCAAATGGGACAAACGGTATTAGTTTCAGGATGAAAAATAATGAAAAGCGGTTTTTGTTGCACCGTAAAATATTAATTGGGGCGGGAGTTATAGGGGTTGAAATTGACAGAATTGTTTTAAAATGAAAACTATACATTGGATTTTGACGCAACTAATGTCAGTTGGAAGAGAATAAAAAAGTAGGAGATACCTTTTTTGGATTCTTCTGAAAAATTATTTTTAAGGGGTGAACATCCCTCAATCAAATTTACATCGATCAGGATAAAAATTTCGACAAATTCATTCCTTTTTTTTGTTTTAATTTATAAAAGATGGATTTTTCTGAGT
>JAZBGW010001000.1:0-18210 GCA_037464815.1 Mylabris variabilis
ATTTATCAGAATTGATTGAGAATCTGGGATAGTTGGGGCCGGCGCGGCGCATCCACCATTTTTACGACCGATATAAGAGCAACTCATTCCTCTAGTCCGGTTAACGATAATTGGAAATCTAACAGAAAATTACCGATCCTCTACAATCCTAATTGACAATCCCATCGTGAATTTGTTTGAATAATAAGAGTTCCACAGGAAGATTAAATAGGGCGAAATATAATGTTTTAATACAATTCTGGTATTTTCGTCTCGATCTTAATTCTTTGACTTTTCGAAACGATTTGAAATTATTACAAAATTGACAATGTATTATATTTATATATAGATATAGACGTCACTGAAGGATGGTTCATTTTAAACTGAACTCACTAAATTTGACAACGCATTTCAATTCAACCAGAAGAGTGGTATTTTATGACAAGCTTTGATTGAAATTTTCCACCGATAATAATTATTCGAATGTTACCACAAAAAATCTAATTGTTATTTTAATCTAATACGAATCATTTAACATATAACGGATTGATACAGTAATTGTTGTTTCTTAACAGAAAGTAGATGTGTGAAAAAGTTTGGATAATAAATCTTTCGAGACAGGTGGAAAAATGTGATCTGCAAATGGAATTTATTGCGAACGTTCAAAATATTTGGTTGTGAAAAAAATCAATCTTTCCACACACCCACACACATCACGCACACTAGATGCTTGACGGTTAATCAATTAAATTAATCTAAACTAAAATTGTTGTATATATTCGAATATTCTAAAGTTGAATACCAACTATTTTCTGTATTCAATCTCTTGGGACTAGTCAATGACGTACACTTTCATTATACTTGTCTAAAGATTTTTTCTCGTTAATCTAGAAGAACGAACAGCAAAATAAGAAAGCAACATAAGGAACGGAAACGAAAGAAGAAAAAAATAAATAAAGAAATCTAGACATTTCACCCCAGGAAACGTATTCGTACAAAATCACATTGTATTATTCTTGAACTTGATTCGACATAGTTGTTGTGCCCTGTCATGGGATATATCCGATTGTTAGTAGATATTCCAGTTGAATCAAGTATTTTGTATGTCCATCTTAGCGATACTTAGTTTCGTACATATATATTTTTGAAAATTGTTATAATTTCGTAGGGTTAATGGTAAAGGTTATTTGTTTGAAATTTAATTGAATAATTCATTGATAAAAACCGCATCCAAGACAAATTTACATTATTTGATTAGTTAGTTAAACAGAATCTAACCTAACTTAATTTCAATTTAATCTATAGAGGCAACCGTAAAACAAATAAGGTCTTGTTGTTCCACTAATACCATCATACCGCATATAACTGGACAATTTTAGTTAATTGTGTGATTTGATCTAAAAACCAAATATTAGATATTCAATAACCATATAGACGCTTATATTGAAATAAGACAATTTAACAAACAAACTTCGATTTAATACTTTGAGATTTATAAGTAGTATAAAGTATCTATTGGAAAATTTCAATTTAACTAGATACTGTAACAAGTTGATCAATTGGAAAATGTTTCCACAAAAGTTTGTCTTATAAACTTGTAGATAATATAGTTTTCAGGTTTATTTACAAAAATCATTTCGCCTAAAAATCCACTTTTCGAAAATTTTCTAAAAACAATGCAACGAAAATTTACTCTAATATTATTCTATTGTGGGAGTTATAGGTATACAGGCGAATAAAGAAAGTACTTGGAAGACTAACAAAAAACTTGTTATAATTAGCAACTTTTGAATAACTTCAACAGTTTTGTTACAAAAGAATCAGTTCGGCATTTTGTTTGAATATTTCCCGTATAATCACGAAGATTATCCACTAAAACAATGATGGAAAATTAATTATATCACTTTTGTAATTCGATAAAAAAAACTTTTTCAATATTTATACACGTTATTATTTTACACAAAATAAATAATACGGCCGATATTGTAAGTATTCGGACATGGACAGGCGTTCCCATCTTAAAACTAATCGAAAGGGTCAAAATAACATAAAATTAACTTTCGACAGTCGGCTATAAAGTCCTTAGTAAACTGCCGTCGTTGCTATAAAATTTCATTGTGTTGAAAAAGGTTATATTAAAAATCATGGGGTGGTATTCTGGAACGGCCAATAAAACGTTGTTGCAGATTGCACCAATCACCCAACAATAGTTAAAACAAAACAATTTAAAAATCTACACGGTCAAGATAATTAATCTATATTCAATTTTTATAAAAATTCTAAGTTAATTATGCAAGATCAAAAGCGAGTTCTTTTTAAGGTTCAATGAAACATTTAGGAAGCAATTATAATTAGTTATTCACATTTATAAAAATGAAATACGCAAATTTTATTTTAAAAGAAAGTTAATTAAAAAGAGTGATTTTCTGGCGTTAATAAATTATATAAGACCGTCAAATAATTTACTTTTTCACCGGGATAGAGGATATACTCTAAAAATAACAGCGTCGCCTTGTTTGATTTAAGAGCTGTCAATATAAGATAAAGTAGCTTTTGTAGATTAATGAATTAAAGAAGTACGCAGTAGTTATGTTAAAATAAATATAATTAATAATAAGATGACATTATTGAGCTCTAAATCAACATCTACAAACCGTTAAAATCAATTAAGATCGTACTTTTTTTTAATTTTAAATTCTCTCATCATTACTTCTCCATAATGTAATTAAAAGTTGCGATACTTAGCAGCAGTGGTATTTTTTATAAGTGCACTTCTAGCTACTATTTCATTTAGTTAGATATAGTTTTGTTCAATCATTGGGAATTCGATATTTTTATTGCTCTCCACTTGTCAAGTTCGTTCTAGAACCGGGTAGATTAATGATTTTTACTTCTTAACAGACGCTACCTCTTTTAAAAACAGAATACCAAAAAAGTCTTATAAATTAAATATGAATTGATATAATTAAAAAATTGATTATAGTACAAAATGTAAATCTTGTGAAAATCGACAATCATAATAATACTCGTAAAAATACGGAAATAGAGAAAATACTATGCTGTAAAATATTATATCTTGATAAAAACTAGAAAAGTAATAAAGGCAGCGAACCAAATCATACAATTTCCTCGGCGACAAACTGTCAGGAAGTTTCCAAATTGATTACACAATAAAAATCTATCCAATTTTTATTATAAAAATCCCCTAGTTATCCTCTAAACAATTATAAATAAATCCAAAAATAAAATAAAAAATCAATCCAAAATTTATCGTGGTATTCAAAATAGAACAAAGCATATATTTACAGATGACGATGACAGCTATATTATCTTTTCAGTTACAAACAAAATAGTTTTAGATAAATTTCCATAGGGAATAGAAACGAATTAACGATTTTCAGTTGAAAACTATTTTCAAATAAAAGTAATTCTATCAGTTTTGTATATTTATGCAACTGTCAGAAATCCCTAATATCTTATCAGCACTCATAGCGGAATTTAAAATAACTCTAGATACTTTTAGTCGATTAAATTGATCACTGAAATAAGATATTTGCAATAAACTGCTCAAGTACCTTACCCTACTTATTTACCGGGTGGATAGAGATTATTTCTAAAGAGTTCCAGAATATGCACCATCGGTTCAATTATATCTAGTTATGTACGACTAAATCATTCAAACGATTACATGCTTTTCAAATTCTGATATTTGTTAAATCAAGGTAACTGTAGCGAATCTTATTGCATATTTGAACCCTTTGAACATTAGAGATATCTCTTCTAATATACCTATCGGAATAATTATGTTTTGGGGCTTTAATGCGAAATTGATTTGAAAGCAACAAGTATGTTTACTAGTCAATTCTTTAAAATAAATCCTGATATGATCTTATCTTGTTATTTTGCATCGCTTAACTAAATTGACGCTTAATTTCTGGAATAAATTTATCCGGTTGACAGTCAGATGTATATTTAAGCTTTCATCTTGTATTATTATCATTATTATTATTATTATTATTATTATTATTATTAGAAAATTGTGGAATTTTAAAAAGAATTTGTGATTTGGTATCGGTATTTCGACGTAACATCAATATCAGCTACTTTGAAACGCGGTTCAATTCTTCAAGATTTGATGTTTAAAATCATGCCCGTATATATAAGCGCACACATAGAGGTATTTGGTAATAAGATTTCGTTTGAAAAGCGACTTTAAGAATTTATGAATGTGGTTTCCAATACTAACATTTTCTATAACATGAATGCAATTCAAATTTATTGTTAGACAAAGTTTCAATAAAAATCGCTTCGTATTATTTACTGAAATTGAAAAGAAAAAAAAAACAAATTTAAATGTAATCATTTTGTTTATGTGTGTTTTGCAAGTAGTCGAATGTCAGCTATTTGGATTTAAAGTGAATTCACTCTATGTTATCACTACTGCACACAACTATATGTTTAGTCTTCCTCTACACTACACCATCATACCAACTTAAATTTGCCAGAGTTGGATTTTATCTCAATAGAAGAACAGTATATTTCTGTAAAGTCTTATTGTAATCCTCTATTTATGTCGTATAACTAAAGCACATACAGTTGTCAAATTCATATAATCCACAAAATAAGCAGACAAACAATAAACCAAATTATACAGAGCGTCCGGCCTGAGAGAGCCCAACTTGGCCGTTTCCAAAAAACTAATAGTGTCATTCGAAAAATATTGTAAGGATTTATAGAATAGTCTCCAGAAAACATTTCAGTACTATTAGCTCATTTGGAAAAGCTCTTTTGAGAGTGTCGTGATTTTCAAAATTTTGTTGCACCCATGAAATGACTCTACGACACCCCAACATCGATTTTTTCGTTTTTCTCCCTTGCATTCTGGAACAATTGGGAATTTTTCATATTTTGACGAAAAAGCAATGCAGAAAAACAAAAATAAAATAATGCTGGAAGGATCTTCGAGTCATTTGACGTGTGTAGCTCGTTTTTTAAAATTGTCTAAAACGAGCGTTTTTAACCGACTTCCCGATGAGCTACAAGGTTCTAATTTTGCTAAACTGTTCTCTTAGAACCACCCTACAAATCTTCAAAATATTACTTGAATCGCTCTATTAGTTTGATGGAAACTGCCAAATTATGTACTCCCAGGTCGGAATTTCTACCAATTAAAAAATTTAAATTAGTATAAGTATTATAATTAAGGGTATTGTCAATAAATTGCAAACAAAACCAGTTTTTTTCACTTCTTTTACGTATTTTACGATAAACATCCGTTAATCTTGCTTGCAAATGTAGTAAACCACTTAAAATAATGACTAACGTATGATTACATTTGGTTTACCCTCTTGTGCACCTGTCAATAAGGATGACTATATTGAATACAATACTCGTTTCTTATTGCTTATTCAGATTTGCAATATTTTCAGAAATGTAAAAGGAAATTGAATTTTGATTGATGCAGTTGACTTTCCTCTATTTATTCATGCAAATTTAATTCAATTCTTTTCATTTTGGCCCGATTTGACACTACGTTTTTTGGACAAAGGTATTATTTTCGGATTATTGGAAAATCTAATCGGTTTTCCACCAAAAACCGAGCGTTCCCCCACGAAGAATAAAATTTGTGATCGATTGAGGTATTCATAAGCTCAATACCTCTTATCGTTTTCAAGTTATGTGGCCCAACAATGTCTCTTATGGACTCTTTGAAATTGTACGATTTGAGTCTAGCATTTGACAACACCCTTAACGATGCGTCACGATCTATAATTTTAGAATGACAGCTCCAGAATACCACCCAGTATCTCCTGCTTTATTGCAGATAAATCGCCTACGGCATATAGTGACAGTGAAATAAATAAGCGATGTAGGTCAGATTTTATGAAAAATTGGAATAGATAAGAAACAACAACACTAGATTCGCTGTTGAAAACTCGTTTTATATTTCATTTGAAATTTCAAAATTATGACCGCGAATGAAGTGAATATTGTTGTCCCAACATTTTCAATTTTGTTTATTTAATTTTCAACCCTTATCTTTTATTTATAAATTCTAAGATACACGAAACGGTAGAAATTTCAATTTCCAAAGCGATAAATTTCTTAATTCTAGATTTTTACAATATTAACAATCAAATAGATACAAAACAATTTTTGAAATAAATGAACAAAAAATAGAGCGTCAAAATTGTGTATTCAAAAGGCGACAGTACAATTTTGTTAAAAACACCCTGGAAATTTCATCTAATTTAAAATAATTTTAAATCTTTCGAACATAAAACCAATTTTTATTTTATACCAAGCGAAAAACACCAAAGTATTCAACAACTATAGTACAATATCAACGCTACTTTAAAAAAGAAATTCAGTATAAACGAGAAAATGGCATTCTAGTGTAAATATTAATAAAATTCGATTGAATTGTCACAGATTGTTCATCGATTATGTTATGCATATTTTGAATGATTATTTTTATTATTTATAATATAAATACGAATGCAAATTTGTTTGTCTACCAATCTATGGAAAGGTAATATTTGGAATATATCCAAACTTTATTTAAAATTCAAATGAAATTCCAGTAGCTGAACGAATTTAAACAATGGACACCATTAAATAGTGTAAAAAAATGGAAAATAAATCTAATTTTACACGTATGCAAGAGTTGGATCTAGGTGGAACAATGGTTGAACAAATTTGAATATATTTTTCATCAATTATCAGTAGACGTAGGTAAAGACACCGTGTTGGAAACGGTTTTTTGAAATACATATGGAAATGAGACTAAATCCATTATTCTGTTATAAAGAAATCCTGTACAACGATAAAGAATGTAGAAGGAAAGATGATTTTACTACATTATAACACTCCATTTTTAAAAAGTCCCTACACTAAATCTTTCCGACATTTTTTTGTATATATAGATATATTATAGGGAGTTTATGTGGTCGCACCTATAAATCTAACAACACTATCATAAAATAAAAATGAAAATAACTACATAGATCTTTAAAATACTAATATCGAGGCGGATACTTGAACAGTAAAATGTATTGCCGTAATTCTCGTTTAGTTAAAATTTGTTTAGTTACGTGTTCCCTGTTGAATTACCCGAAATTTCACTTGTATTCTCCCTTATCTTTCACTTCTTTATGACGGTTGATGTGAATGATAAGATGAAATTTTTCGGGAGTTCTAAATTAAAATTTAGATTATTTTAGACGCATCGTCTAGGAAACAAAAAGAGAATTAACGAATTAAATCAAGTTCGATTCTCGTCTCTTATTTTTATTTTTAACCCAGAATGGATTAAAGTGTACACGAACCTTTTTAACTATTAAAACTCTTAAATTCCACATTAGTGTATTGAAAGTACCAGCTCGGAAGCTCAATTTATTTTATTCAATGTAATGCACAAAGTTGTCCAAGTAATCGTAGTAAAACAGAAACTTATTTATGTATCGTTTGATGTTTTAATTACAGTTTAAGATAGAGAAAAGTCAGGATCTTTTAATTGTTTTTTTGATTCAATTTAAATCAAATCCATTGATTGTAAATCGTATAATTCGTATATCGTTCAAAATATTGTCTTGAAATAAAAATAAATTACTTTATGGGGGATGTTTTTAAAAGAGATAGATTAATGTATTTAAGACTCGTCGCCCTAATTTTATATACGGTCTAATTGAATTGTGTCTGTTTCAGGATGCATAAAGGTGGGGGGATGGTTCCTGAGTAATTTAGAAATCTGATAATGAAAATGGTGGGTCTTGCTATAAAAGCAACCGCGATGCTTCTCCTCTACGGGGCTATATTTTCATCAGGAACATCAAGTAAGTATACTAATTTTTATTCTTGTTATTTTTTAAATAATAAAAAACAGATTCAAGTATTTACTTGACCAAAATGTCTTTTTTTATTATCGTTCTTATCGACAATATAAAGAAAAGAGCCGTTCTAGTGTTGTTGTAATATTTTGTCATAACTTCAAGTAGCTATTATATTGTGGTAGTTTCAAAAATCGACCTTATTATTTTGACAGTATATCAATCATTCTAGTTGTTGGTTCATTACTGAATCGGTTACGAAATAATTTCGTTATTTCCGAATGTTATTTCGGAAGTAATTCATCAATATGTATCTAGTAGTTTTTTGGGGTGTGTAATTCAATGGAATTCTTCCTACAACATTTTTTCCCTCTATCACTCTATGCTAATATTCCTTTTTCGTATCACCCCCTCTTTTTGCCTGTATACTTGATGTTCTTTTCATTTTCATGAAAAAGAGGCTAATGTGGTGGGATGCTATTTAAAAGAAAGCTGGAGGGTACTTAATTCTGAAACGAGCTGATGTTATGTAGAGCTCTAGAAGATGACGACCATTAATAATACTGGGCTACTGACGGTGGTTACAATTATTCGGAAACTAAAAACTTCAACTCACACACATAACTGTTGAAATTAATTAGAATAAAATTAAAACAATACAGGTGTGTAGATATTTCATAATTTTTCATTTTTGAGTGATTATTATTTTATCTTGCAACTCAAGAACAATTTCATCCACCTACGTTCGAGATATTTTAAATTCACTCAAATTTGAAACAACTAGAACTAGAGACGAAAAAATACAAAGTTATGTACTACATATTTATACAAGCAAAACACAAATGTGCGTAGGCATTATTTAATGAGACATTATTTTATTTGTATAGAGAACATCTTTTATAAAATAAAATTCAAGAGATGGAAAATTTTACGAATTCGCCGCAATTTTTCAATTTCTTTCATTATATTAAAAATTTTCGATTTATAAATACCCATTCAAAGTACTATTAAAAATTTTTCAATCGGTCTACAATCCTGAAAAACCTTAATTTTTCTTAAAATATTACACCTTCACCTTTTTTTTTCTGACAGTCGTTTCATCTCTACTACGACGTTTTATTTCGTAGACGTAAGGGTTCTTTACAACAATTTAAGAGAACTTCTCAGCTCTCATGTGATTTCTCTTTATGGTCCTTCAAGTTTTTTCAAACCTAAAATTCACTATTTTCCAGTTTCTTATAAGTAAGTTACCAGAATTGTTTTTATTTTATTTTGAACAATTAAACGTACAATTCGCTTCTCATAAACGTTTCGAGTATTTCAGTCTAGGATACCAAGTAAATAGATTTTCTTGTATAACGTATAATTGTAAAAGTTGTTAATCCTTTTAGGTTAACTTTCTCAAAAGGTTTGTAAAGGGAAAAATTGTAAATAAACGTATTTTAATGAGTTTATAGTTCCTTGCAGCACTCAACTTTTAGACGATAAATTGACAATACAGTTATAGTCTGCGATTCAAAATTCCTCAACAAAATCCAAATAAAAGGAAACTTCTATAGTTGTCGTCTAGGTCTTGTGAATTTTGAATTACCTTATGGTTGGTGTGCACAAAGAGAATTGCCTACCGTAATTTCTGTGAATAACAGTGGACAATGCATGGATAAAATTACCCAATTTTAAGAAATGTCCGCATCTGGTATGAGTTGTTAATTGTCCATTACTATTCACAGAAATTACGGTTGACAGTTTTCTTTGTCCAACTATAAAGTCGAAATTCACAAGACCCAGACGACAGCTATATACGTTTATTGAACATAAATACAAACATTCCAATGTTGACATTAGAATTTTACATTTCATATATTTATCAAAAAGTATATCTAATATCGGAGCATCTTTGTACATCTTTTCCAATAAAGTTTTTATATTGATAAGCGTCTTGTTTTTGTATCAAATATTTGATTTTCACGACCAAATAATCCATCTTTTACGTTTTCAAATATCAACCATAAGAATTGTGTAAACAAACATTTGAAGGATTATTGTAAAGTAAAAGACGATAGAAGGATGTAGAGGGGTATGAAAACAACTTAATAACGAAAATATTTTTACAAGTGTGTTCATAAATGAATCGAAAAGGACACGAATTTTCTATATTTGATTAATGTTGTCGGATATACCGAAATGAAACAGATTTTTGTTGAAGATGGAAGTTTTGTACAATAAAAAAATATTTACTAGAAATATAAATTGGCACTCCTCTTCGAATTATACACAACAACAAGAACAACAAGACCAAAAATTGAAATAATGATTACGTGAAATATTATCGGAAGTGAATTAATGGTAGTTTCTGCATAAATATTCGATAATAAAACAGTTGGTTGGTTCGATTAAAATAATCTCACAAACTTTTCTAATTTGCAACAAATAATTAGATGATAAATGTTGCCATAATTGAGAAAACTATTCGTAGATTTTAAGAATATCAATAAATTTTAAAAACCGACACGTTCATTTGTAATATAAGATTGCGCCTACGTTATTTTGTTATTATTTTAACATGACTACATTTACTTTATTAAATCAGAAACAGCTTTTATGTCTCTGTTTAAGTGTTTTAACCAAATTAGTCGTTTCTTAAGTGTTTCGCGAAAATCTTATTTAGATTTACTACAAGCTCTCGCAAAATTACTTCCTCCTAATAAATTCGATTATTGTAATCAACAATTGAGTACAGTAGTTGATAAAACAATAAAATCGTGCTTATAGTAGATGTTGATTATGGTGAGCGCCAATTTAACCATGAATCCAGCTTTAGTTAAACTAATAATAACAATGTAGTTGATCTATCGTTAATCTTACGAAACTATACTCGATCTTAATTTTGTTGGACAAATCACAAAAATAAAACTAACTGAATGGAATAGAGTTGAAGTTGGCGTCCGCGATATCGATAAAAACTGTAGTTGGGGGTGTTTTTTCGAATCGATAAGGGAATGAAATCATAAAATTCGTCGCCGCATCGATAACCGTCCCGTAAAATTCGCAATTATCGAACGTTAAAGTATAAGGTTGGTGTTTTTTTTTCGCTAAGAAATTCAACATTCGTCTCACAGTCCCCGAGGTTATAATAACTCTTATAGGCCAGTTTTATAAGCAGCTGATTTTAACGCTTCTAAATTGGAGGAAGTTTAAATGGAAAATATGAACGTATTATTAAACGATGCATGGTAAAGCGTGAATTTTGATTGTATCAAAAATGGTTTCTGTAAAGTTAGCTTGAATGTGGATTATTGGAGGTGCTTATCTACAATATATGATAAGAGATGAAATTGATGATTCAGTTAATTTGGAAATAAGTAATTTTGCATGTGTAAATTATGTATCCGCCGATGATAAATGATAAAGTGACTTTTAACAAAAAATAAGAAATAAGAGATATAAGTGATAATAAATTTTTACGAGGACGCTGATTTATAACGAGTGTAATATGTGGGCCGGTTCGTGTTCATTATAAACGGATTCGTCTGTAATTATTTATAATTCATTCAAACAACCATATACATGTATTAACATATATCAAGATTTATTATTAGAGCAAATTTTTAAACTAGAAAATTGCCTTATAAAACGTAATTTACTCAAAAATATACACTGTTTTGATTAGCTATAAAAACAAAGTGCAGGGTAGAACACACCATCGAAATAGACTTTACCCTGTTAAAGAAATATGAGCCGACGCTTATGATATACCAGTTTCGCGATAAATCTATAAAAAATTTAGACAATTTTCGTCTAGCCCGGAGGAAAAAAAATGTAAATTCATTTTTCGATGGTAATATCAGTTGAATTTTAGAAAATACTGTATTTACACGCATATGTTTTTCAGGAATTCATAGGCATTTTCGTGTAATAATATGTACCTACAAACACATTATCGTTGTTCGTGTTATTCGCTTTGAATAAAATCCTTTGCGTTGTGTCTTGCCGAGTACTACCATGAAATTTACCTCATCTCTCTTTTTATTTCCGTCTTTTGCAGACTTTTATTTATAATGTCATTCTGCGTTTCAAGTGGTCTATCTGTTTTGTTTTTGCCTTTGATCTTCCCACATTAAAACTCCCCTGATTTGGCGTCTGTCCTTTTACTTATTTATTTATTTATTCTTAATAATAGAGTACGTTGCACACTTCATGTTTGATTGTAAAACCAATTTAAGTTAAATATCAAAGTTCATACCATAATCGAAATTTCTACAAGGATGGGCCCCCGAAGGCTACTACTTATATAAGCCTCCATACATAATCCCAGTAATAATTGAGAAGCGTTTTTGTCTTTGACCAGAAAAGCGTTTCTTTCATCAAACAGATAATTGAAGATTTTAATACCAAAAAGAAAAGGACTAGTTGGACCAACAAAAACTAAATGAAATATTTTGCTTTCATCTACCCACAAAAATCAGTGCAGTTGACAAATATTAAGATGCTCCTCAAGTTGTCCAACGTTTGTCATCCTCTAAAAATTGCGTCAAATTGAGTTTTAATTCTTCTAAAATATATCTAAAAATAATTTTGATTTCCTTCTATAAACAGCTGCATTGAATACAGTCCTTGTATGTACAGGTCTCCATTCATATATCTGAAAATCCATGCTTAGGTTGATTTAAGGCAAAATCTTGCTGAGGCGAGTTTAAGTAGGGCAAGATAAACCGGGTTTAACGTGTCTCTTTTTTAAATCTTTTTAAATCTTTGATCCTCTCCGCCCCTATTCCGAAATCGTTGTTGGCATTACTTCAAGTGTCTAAATAGTCTAGTTTTCAGGATTTAGTATGATTATTGTAAATGTTGATTATCTGAATTCCCCATGGAGACCTTAGTCTGCATTTTGTTAATATTTCCATTTTATATATTTTTTAAAAAATGAAACAATATAATAATACCTATATGTAGTACAAAACGCATATTTCAAATTGATCGAATTACAAAATGCTATTTTGTGATGTATTAATCATTCGTTCAGGCAATCACAATATGATTTATTAAACGTTAACGATAAATCCTTGTTGAGAAACAAATCATAGATATTTGAACTAGTGATTAATTTTAACCGAGAAAAAAAACAACAAGCCCCAAACTATTGTAAAGAAAATATAATAAAAATGTACAACAATTAATTTTAACGGTTACCCCTAAAAAGTCCTCTCTTCATTAATGTGATATTTCCCCTTTATGTCATCTAAAGTGTTAGTTTGTTGTAGTAGTGACGTTTTCGTATTGATTATGTTCGTACATCTGGACTTTCACACATACACTTCGCCTAGTCATTGTGATTAATTGCATAGAAGAAAAAACGATAACTAATTAAAAACCAATTAAAATTTATACGATACAATTTTTGTCTTTTTATAATAAAATAATACGATATTTCTGTGTATTTGTTGTTTAGTTATAAAGAGCAAATGGTTTTTGTACATAGAATTTCTAAAGCAACTCTCTTGAGATTCAGATTTTAAAGGGACACGAACTCCGTTGTCAGAAGACTAGAAAATTTATGTACGCTATGACAGTTTCCGATTTTCAATACACGAAGGATCTTTGTAAATCGTTTTGCATATCGATTTTTTTATGTGTGCATATCTATGAAATATTAGAATAGAAACGTCAATAAATTTAAGCATTAACGCAGTCTTATACGGATGTAGACTAATTATATAAGATGGAGATTTTAAAGTACAATATTTTCTGATTATAAAAGTTTCTTATAGGAAGAAGTTGTAAAGAATATACATTTTACATAAAGTAGATATTTTATAGTATGAATATACGAGAGGAATCTGTTCTGTTTAATTTCTGTTAGATCAACATTTCTGTTAATGATCTTTAAAAGTTTTCAGTTTATAATGTTGATGCTTCGTAATGACAGTATTCTTTAGGAACAAACATTGACTATAAAACAGTTGTAAAACAATATTAAACGCTTAATGGATATATTCGTGCATTTTATACTGTATTTACACAAACTTGACCGACTTAACTGTACCCAAAATTTTGAATTTATTTGCCGATGCCTCTGAATTTTTAACGGACAAATAAGACGATTAAAATTCGAATCAACAGACAGTTGCGATTTGATGGAATATCTAAAACGATTATCCACAAGAGAATTACTATTTGTCTTCGTAAGACATCATCCATAAAAAACAGTAAACACACTTCATACTTATTGTGCGATTGACAAAGAAGTCATCACAGCAGATGTCACTTGACTGCGGCATTGTTTTAGCGTAACTCAGTGAAAAACGAGACTGACATTGTTAACGTGACACTTGATAAGTTGACGCTGAAAAATGACGAAGCCAATCGGAGAAATTTTCATGGAGCATTGCTCGAATCCGTTCGATCGAACTTTGAAGTGTTCGAGTGATTTTGTTAGAGGGTCTATTTTCTTGTTATAGCAAAAAAATAAATCTGAGGGAAATTTGTGGTAAGTTTCTACGAAAATAGGTATACAAGGAGAAACGGTGAGGAAAATTGAAAAAGTCTCAAAGGTCGTGTTTTGTTTACCTTCACTTATTTTATAAATAAAAATGTGTAAATGTATATAAAAGTAGGAACTCTGATAGAAAACTTTTCTAGATTTTTAAAGTTCTTGAAACTAACAAATGACAAATCAATTGGTTTCTATGAAAAGATAACTTTGTAAATTTCAACAAGTTGACAGTTGCACATTCTTTTACTTTTAACTTTTCAAGAAAAAAAATGTTGAAAACCGACATTGGAAGGATTTTCGCGTCATTCTAAGTGTATCAAATTTTTGCAAATTGTGACATCGTTAAAAAACAACTTTTTTGTCCGACTTCCAAAGAAGCAAATATTACTAAAATGTTCTCTAGTGTCAGTCTACAAATTATTAAAATATCTTTGAAATCGTTTGGTAAAAACGGCCAAATTTTATGCACTCCCAGTCTGGATACCACCCTGTATTCCATTTTATTTATTTTAAACAAGAAAGTTACGTAGAGGATAAACGTCGAATTTATTACAATACCACAACGAATAGAAATGTAAAATAAATCTCTAATTCAGAGTGGAGCTTACAGTTACCACCCGCCACCCCCATATTACAGGCTTTGAAAAATAAGTAGAGTCTAGTTTATCCACGAAAGTATGAAGCCGTAACAAAGGGCGGAATGGAATAGTGGCAAAGGCTGGATAATTTTGTTATTTTAACAATAAGTAGATACGATACGTTATCGATTATGTTACTAATCCTTTTAAAAACTTTCATCCCCTGTATTTTGGGTAGATGTGTGGAAGGCTTGATAAATTTTTGTTCAATTCATGGATGAGAGGGCAGAATAATTTGAAAGGCTCCTCTTTTAATGGTAATCGTAATCTTATCGATTCGTCAAAAAGAAACGAAGGCAAAATATTTCAATACAAATCAATGAAATAAATACCAATCGATTATCAGTAAACAAACAGAGAAATGAAAGGGATAATATTATGTAACATACTAAATGTTTATGTAATTGGATCCCTCTACTATTGAGGAAACCCTCAATAAAACATTTCATCGGTGATTCGGGTCGACAATAACAAGCATCACCGGACGCAAATTCGAATTCAAATCAATTGAGTATACACCCAGTTTCAAAATCAATGTATATATACCTATATATATTGTTTCCTATCTTAAGTGGTTATAGATTGGAATATAACTAAATTAAGTCGGTTGAACGTGTAGATGAAGTGTAAATAATGCACCAATACACAAATAAGTATAATGATCCAACCGCATGGGCGGGTAATAAATTTTCAAAGTTGAAGTCAATTCTATGTTAGATTCTTGAATTTAGTCTTACTTCTTATTTTACTGCCTGAATAACACAATGCATGTAGGCTATTAATCTTTATCTTTCAACGTTATCAATAAATATTAAAATTCTGTCATGTTACTTTCGCAATTAATATATAATTGAAATCTTATTTGAAACTTTTCACACCGCCACGAAGAAAAAATCATTATGAAGGTGTTATCTTTATATTAATAAAAGTTAGAATCGTCGCCTCAGACAGGTAATTTCCTTTTCCACCACTTCTCTAGTGATTAGAATGAAAATTTCAATTAAATTTACTATAAAACAACTGTTTTAATATAATTTTCTTATCAAGCCAACTTCCCAATTATCCAGCTTACTGAGTACACATTACAAACGAAAAAAAAAATGTATTCGTAATTATCAATAAGGATAAGTATCTTTTGTAATTTTAATAAATTTTCTGTTTCAATAATCAGTTGATTTTAATTTAGAAATCTGCTTTTTTTAACAACTTCATTGCATAAACTAACGATGTTCCAAACAGATCTTAGGAAGTTCGTTTGGAATAAAGCCAATGCTTAAACTCCAAGCTTCTATGTTCTTTTTTTCTCTTGTATATTATGCTACAAATTTATTCAAGGTCCATCGCTTAAATATTTATTATACTTCTCACAACTATCTGTATTTCGTGTATACAATATGTTCAACAAAGTTCTTGTATAAGTTGTCGAGATCATTATAATGTTGACAGTTGCGATTTTCTGGTTTATTGAAATTTTAATAAGAATTCGTAAGGGATGAAACGAATGTCAAAAATGAAATTGTTTTCTAATAACGTTGTCACGGTTTCATAACGAAAACGATAAATTTACGTTACACTTGAGAATCTGGAGAAATTGTATTGTAGTTAAAAAAATGAACGATAAATGATTGTAAAATATCGGTTTATTATTACTAGAAACTTGTTATGTATATTATTGTATTTTGTATAGTTTGTCTAATAGATATTGTAATCGATTTCAAGAGCACTGGGGACTTAATTGTAATTTAAATTACTATCAGAGAAATTCCGAACAAATATTTGTACAAGGAAGGGAGAGGCATCTCCAATTAAAAACGACCGAATACGAACAATGATCAATTCATTTTGAAACGTTACAATCGATAATTAAACAAAATAAGACGAAATTTCGATAAAACTTAATATAAATTCGTATTATTTACAGATATAGAAATGAACGATACAACAACAATATCAGTTTTATCCGAATATAATTCACTGCAAGATAATTATCAATCAAGTACAGATATGACGAATTTATCAGCAAATACACGAATTTCTACAACTAGTGTTGATGGTATATCACAATCAACACCATCGACAATTAGTACGGATCATTCGACATCATCAACTGAAGCAGTAAGACATAGTTTAGGACGCGGGTTCCCTATACCGCATTATCATCCACCCGAACCCAGAGGTGGTCCATTCTTTGAAGAAGGCAATGAGCCACACAATATTACAGCCAGAGTTGGTTCTACTGTCACTATAGATTGCCGTATTGGTCTTCTACAGAATAAAACAGTAAGTACCTCTTTATTTATTTATACCTACAAGATGAGTCCAAAGTAAAGCATAATATTTATAAATTTTTTATTTATGGGAATTTCGAAAAATGCCGACACACGTAACTTTAGTTTTTAATTATTTAATTGTGGTTTGTCCAAGACAGTTCTCTTAGTTACCATTGCAAATAAATGACATGGTTAACTTTTTTCGCATTTTCGAATAGGGCATATTTTTCTAAGTTCAGATACGTAAAAGTATTAGAGGGTTATATGAGAAAATTTTAATTATACGTATACAGGATGTTGGATCTGAATCTTATGGAATTGCTATTAGCTGACAAGCGATTCAAAAAATATTTCACGAATTTATAGAAGGGTTCCCAGAGAACATTTTAGCAAAATTAGAACCCCGTAGCTCATATGGAAGTTGGTCGGAAAACGCTCGTTTCTGACGACGTTGCGGTTTTTCAAAAATTAGTTAAAATGATCCTGATGATGTTTCGTATTTTTTTTAAAATGCAAGGAAAATAACAAAAAAAATACTGTTGGGAGGGTCATCGATCATTCTTAATCGTTTTACATGTTTAGCTCGTTTTCGAAAATCGCGACATTATCAAAAACGATAATTTTTAACCGACTTCAAAATGAACTACGAGGTTCTAATTTGGATAAAATGTTCTCTAGGCACCCTTTTACAAATACCTGAAATATTTTTCAAATCGCTCGCTAACTAATAGGAATTTCATAAGATTTAAATCCAACACATAGTCTAATTGACTTTTATTTATAAAGCAACAAAAACTATCAACAGGTTCGTACGTGAAATGATTTCATTTATTTAAAATCGTTTAATTTTTATAAACAGTTTTACTGGAAACGAATCGAATCAGTTGAAAATTTTTATAGACTAGACAGACTGGAATAGTAATGTCGACAATTCCAATTATTTTAGACACGTATGTAATAAGTGAGATGTTTATAGCCAAAACTTTACGAGAATTTATAAT